>CM029787.1:14225480-14330576 GCA_017562165.1 Ectropis grisescens | reverse complement strand
AAACTGCATATTAACACATTGCAGTCCTCTATTCCCGATTCGTGAGGAACAATCCGGCTTAATGGTTCAACATTCCGCGCGCAGAAACAAGTCACAAGCAAAAGGTTTGTCTTTCACGAATAAATTGTTCATAGCGCGGTCGAAGCAAATCGACGAAGCATGATGCTCGCGAGATATTCGCGTGTGATTATTTATTTTCTGTTTGAAAGTGAAACGTTACAGATGGAAATTAATATATACGTAGATAGCGTGCAGCCGCGTCGGCTACAGTGCGAGGTAGCCTCGTGTTGGTTCACGGCGAGGGCTACATTTATTGCCTCAGTCCATTTAACTCATTTCATTGACGTAATCTCAGGGAGCGTTTTATCACAATTTCGTTTGGCAAACTTTTCATCGCTTCTAGGGTGATCCCCACTCAAACATCAAAACATTTTAAAATATACAGCCGGTTCGATCATCACTGAAAAATGGGCGTAAAGTAATGACATGCTGCACTTAACTCGTATATCTGCAGACAAACGCCTGCAGTGTTGTCTGCAGATAAATCACCATATATTACCATTCGTTTGAAAGATCGTAACTGCACTAAAAATAAGAGAATGGACGCGCTCCGCATGCTGGGTCATTTCTCAAGGGCCACGTCACCTTATTGACCCCCCGACCCGAGAGATGGAGGCAGTTCCACGAGCGTCGACTCGCGAAAATTAACAATGACTATTTAATTGATACAAACAGCCTAGTAGGCGATTCGGGGCCAGCCAAGTGACGAATATAGGCCTATGAGCTCGGAGACAATGGAATAATGAGAGATATTGAAGTTGAGTAATGGGCAAACATTTATTCAGCTCCGTAAAGCACGTGCTGAGGCTCTCAGAAGGTGGACCCTGAGTTTTACGATGCTCCTTTGTTTGCCTTCTGTTTTTCTGTGATTCAGTACCGTAAATCACTTAAATTAACATGGGCAACGTAAATAGACCTAATTTTCAGAATTTGCAAATAGTGGAAGAAATCAAAGGTACTGGAAATTAGGTAAAGATAACCCTGGCTTCAAGGTCTCTACCTCGTACTTACACGCTAATAACGAAAATATTTTGCTAACCAATGACAAAAGCAAAATTAGCACATCTGAAACACTGCGACTGGTCATTCACCCATTACATCTTCTGAGAAACGGTCTATATGAAATGAAAGAGTATAATGCTGATTTTATTGTCTTGAAGTCTGCAGACTTATCACAACTAAGATGTTAGTATTTATCTTAACTTAGATATCGGTTAGGCTTCCACACTAGAGTTCATTAGAATTGGATAAAATTTACTGAGACACTGGATTAACGAATACGCAACTTTTAGTCCCGAAATATATTCATTTTCTCACAACTAGTGAAACAAGTTAATTATTAATATTATAACATGTACCTACTCGTAAATTGTTACATGTTCTAATAAATGATTATTTACCAAATTCATTATCTATAAATAAATAAAATGGCAAAGGAAAAAATAATTTCACAGTTTTATTTATCTTAATGTGATATGTAAGTATTTAATTGTTATTCGCATATTCCCGGGAAATTATAGTCATTGTTTTACGATGTAAAATACTACAATTTCCCTTTGATAGTAAACGGATAAATAAATTTGGAATATCTCTAGTTACCTATTATTTTAAAACTATGCGAGTGTATAAATGTTATAATTTGCCGATTACCGAATAATAAATATACCACAATAGTGGTCTTAAATTGAAATTGGATAATTTTTTTAACAGTCAAATTTCAAATTCGTAAAATCGAAACTAGTTATATAATCGTACCTGCTTGTAAACAAAGTTCCCTTATTTTTTATAGTGTTTAAGAATATTGCATGTTTTGTTAATTAATTGGTACGTAAAACTGACGAATTAGATCAAATAAAACTTAGTCTGAAACTAAAACAGCTATTTTAAACCTCGGTTAGCCTAAAAACAGACGTCGCTTCGGTTAGTTTTAATGAGCCAGATAGTCTTACGACGGGAAATTACTAATGACTTTCCTCTTTTAGTTTTGAACTAATTATAAGATCTCAGTACTTAAAGATAAAAATCGTCTACCACATTGACTGAGACAAAATTTTGTGTATGGTTCCCAACACACAACACAGTCTAACTGGAATTTAAATATTTATAATGTTTACAGTTGCGACCCAAACTGATATTTTTTTCTGAGTGCATGTGCTATTTTTATTATCATACACACTCATTCTTATCCCATTATGTTCATTCTTACAATGCTATCCACTACATCCTGTGTCCACCGAGTCATATT
The DNA here is from genome assembly GCA_017562165.1 of Ectropis grisescens. NCBI lineage: Eukaryota > Metazoa > Arthropoda > Insecta > Lepidoptera > Geometridae > Ectropis > Ectropis grisescens. The sequence goes on along the minus strand of CM029787.1, from coordinate 14,328,271 downwards.
TTTTTAACATTTAACATTTTTCATTGAATTACAATAATAATTCAATTAAATTTTATAATAACAATTGATGTATATGGTTCGCACTTCGCTTCAAATAAGTTTTCGACATATGTACCTACCGGTATTTTTTTTAAATGAAATCAAATTTAATACATTTCTTTATACGTGTAAAACTATTAAACTATTTAATTAACCAGCAATTTTCTTATACGTATTCATTAACTTGTTTAAATATAACAGATGTCTGAGTATAAAATGAGATGCGCATTATTATTACTTATTATACAGTTATTAAAATAATTATAGAAGACTTGTGTGTGTATAATAATAAGATTAATTTGCTAATCAAGTGGAGTCATCGGCTTGAGTGTCGAATGTCAGAGTTCGCGTGAGGTGACTTCATTATGTAATTCGACTTAGGCCCTTTACATGCAGATAAGTACATGTAATATAATATTTATTTCTTTGTGCAGTAGTTATTTACATTAGTTAGTTTATTTTTGTTCTGTATCTATACGAAAGGGTACAGAATGAGGTTCTTTTCGAATACAGGGTAACTGTCAGGTCCATAAGGACATAGAATCGAAAATCCTAAACACTGGTTATTTGGAGTGGATTTCGCTACCGGAATAAAACACCGAACAGACTTTTTCAACACTATAAATATACACGTAATATTATATACATGTTGTTAGGATTTATAGGTATGTAAATATACATTTAATATTATAATTCAAGCTCACTGACTAGTTTTACTACGAGTAAACCACAATATTACCGATATATTTACGTATTACGCGTGAGTATACCTACATGTAGGTACAATTTATACCTAATCTAAATAGAGAAATTACATACCTACTTCGTCATAGACAAGTAATTGAAAAAAAATATAATTAATATAATTAACTAAACTTGGTTTTGTATAAAATGGAATAATGAATGTACTAAAAATGTAAGCTTCTGTTGTAAATTTGTATTTGAATCTAGACTAAAGATGAGCTAGCGTAATCCAAAACGAAAATAGATGGGTACGAAATTATTACTAATTATTTTAGTTGTAATTTTATTCTAAGGACTTTTAGTTTTAATCAGGCTAGTGTATTGTGAATAACATTTACTTTACACAATAACTTTGCAAACGGTTTTTAATTATGTGCAACAATAAAAATGAAATGACATTCAAAGGTTACATGTACTTATGCCAGCATCCGATTGTAATATACATAAACACATTAATACAAACTACGCTTTCAAATTAGTAATCGTAATACACATTTCATTATCAAACGTTACTCAGGGGACTTAATCAACGCCTCAGTGTAACGTTTCGCTATATGACGAGTATAAAACTGTATTATTTGTCTATATATAAGCCACTTTCTTTGTGTTTTCCTAGAATTACTCCACTAATAAAAGTATTATTATGAAGGTACTTTAATTTAAAGTAATAAACGTAAGTAAAATAAAATAGAACCACGTCTGTACAAAGCCTTAATTACTAGATTGACCCGAGACACCCCAATACTGATTTCAATATCCTAAGCTGGATTGATTTATTTTATGACTTCCATAAAGTAGAGCCATTCATAAAATTAAAATCACATCCATATTTATGTTCTGATTTATTCGAATTAAATAATTTTATTAATAGTCTTATTTAAATTCTGTTTACCAACAATGTTTACAAGGATAATACATAATAACGAAAACCGATGTATTGGATTTAGCTGAATTAGCTGTTATTTTTATTTTGTTGCCATTCAGGGTGGTAAATACATCAAAAGTACCTCTAAATTAGCGCTTACCCTATTTTCATGGTAAGTAACTGCAAGTTTGAAAATTAATTATAATTTATTAGATAGATTACTTACCCAAATAACCAAATAAAAAAAAACTATGATTACTTCAGATTTCAGTTATATTGTACCACTGTATAATTTTACTAAAAACATCGTCAAGACATCAGAATAATCTTATGCAAAACTACGGATAACAAAAACTAAATTTAATCAACTATAGTACATAGAACAAACTGGTTTTAACGAAATTGAAATTAATTTAAGCATAATTTATTGTTGAATAAATAATTTAAAAGCAATACTCTACGTAAGTTGTTGAGATAGAGTAAATTGATTCAACTGGCGATAACTGAGTGCCTACTGTTCAGAAGTGGGTTAAATAGACATGTAAATAGAAAGCAGTTGCCTAATGGGTAATGAAATAAATTGACAGGGATTTACACACATTTTTCCTCGAAAATGTACGATTAAAAAATTAGTGAAAAATGTAAAGCAATCTACAATTATAGGTATGCTAAAATTGTAGAGTTTTAAATAATATAATAAAATATCGTGTGAACTTTGCGTCTTTTTTCAAAACAATTTTAATTAAGACGACCGGTCTGTAAATACAATGATAATTTTATTCTGTTCTAAAACGAAACTAATTGTTTTCTTTCGTTGATTACACTTAAAACTTAAAGATTGTAACCAAACTTCGTACCAAACATACAATTGTAGAAGTATTTTCGAACGACATCATAAGAACCGCTACCTATTGTCTTTAAGAGTTTCAGTGACCTCTAAACTGATGCTCAACATGTGATTGAATTTATTCGTAATCTGCGTTAATTTCAGAGGTTAGCGTAGATTCACACGATACTTCGTATACGATCTCGCCATGGGTATTAATAGCTACGTCAAAATAAGGGTGTCTGTGATACTCACTCGGATCAGAGGTGCATTTCCCAGACGTAGCGTAGACGAGACGATCCTCGCCGGTAAAGTGAAATTTCCCGGCGACCACTTCGCCCCGCTAGTAATTATTCACTCGAGAAAAACGTGGATCGGGTACACCGTGTTCGGTTCGCGCCAATAATAAAAACACGTGTTTAAAAAATATGATTCTAAATTTAAAATAGTCCTCTTTATTTTATTGAAATAAATCGGTATTTTTTTTGTAGAATCGCATGTGAGTGAGAGATGTAGTTGTGTGCGTGTCGGTATGGATCGGGTGAGGATCGGTTCGGACTCTGTGAGCGGAGCGCACGCCGCGGCGACCTACGGACCACTGAAGCGCGCGCGCACGATTGCCGGCGATCCTCAACTCTTCCAATTTTAAATACCGGACGGGCGCCTGCATACAATTTCTCGACATTCGGTGAACCGGCGCCGCTACCGACTCAAACAATAACCAATCTGTCTTCCCATACACAACGCCGGCTCTACGTCTGTCAAGACAGATTACGTCCACAAAAATTATGAAGACTAAATTACCCAGCGACATCAGTTAGACCATTTCCTTCAAGGCTAGTGTATTTAGAAATAAAAATAATCTACCCACTATTTGTATTTTTGACGTCTTAAAACTTTTTTATCTCGAGAAGAGTAAAACAAAAAACTCCGTGTAATACATTGGCAGTAAAAGTTATCTTAATACTTACGTGTAATTTACGCAAACATTGGTCTTATCGACGCGGAGTCTTTTTCACACCGGCGATAATATTCTAAAATTAAATAAAATGCTGGACAATATTTCCAGAGAAGTATTTTTTTAAATTAAAATCACACAGAGATCACATAGAGAAAAAAAAAGACTCTAGTAAAATATGAAAACTAACAAACTGATGATTCTTAATAAGCGGTCTTACTGCTTAAGCAATACCTTCCAGGAACGGAAAAACATAAACGTACGAGAAATTACAGGGCAAGAGATAAATCTCACATCTCTGGGAGACGAGCTCAATGCAACACCATGCAGACATTTGGAGTTTTTTTTGAGCTTAAATAACTGTGTGGCACTGAGCTGTTAATCTTTATGCTTGCCACACTCGTCACACAGTATTATTAAAAAGAATTCTAAAATGATAGATACAGTGGTACGCAGAAAGGATATAGCAAGTTGCAAAGGAGTGGAATTCGATGTTATAAATAGGGGTTACTACAAAGTAAACCCTTCAATTTGGAATAAAACTACACAAAGTCATTCTATACCATAACTTTTTTTATAGCATAGAATGACGGGACCTCTCAAGCATGTGTCTGACGGAAAGCAACACGAATGTACCATAACAGTACCGTGTCACACAACTATCGGAAGTCCAAATCATTGTCTAGAACTGCACTGCGCTCGTCACCCAGCTAAACCAGATCATAAATCCAGAACCCAAACTTCAAATACTGCGAAAAAGGCCTCAGTACATGTTAAATTAATTCTATAACCACTTACCTAAATATTGCTTCAAACAGATAATAATTAACAAGTGTTATTATAAAAGAAGTATGTCTAGACAAAGGCAAAGACGTTTACACAAAGACATAGGTAGGCTAAGGATTTAATTAATAGCTATAAATACTTCATATTATACTATAACATCCGCTACACCTTAACTACAGGGTACAATGTGCATTTTGTAGTGTATTTTACTACATGTATGTATTTCTTACATTTGTATTGTGTGGCGATGTAATTCAAATAAATAAATAAAATTAGTATGAAGAATTTATCTATATGCCCTTTCATTTCTCTGGACACAACCCTTCAAACCGGAACACAGTGATGTTTGCACATAACTGTTTGACGATGGAATAACCGGAAAAGTTATGGTACTTCCCCAGGCAGACTCTACAACACTACCTACGATAGTCCTACCACTACGAAACTAAATTACCTACCGCTACAAAATTATCTTATAGTAAAATTTTTGTTATTGATTAATCTCCTTTTCAACTTAGTATAAATAAAGGTACTATAATTCAAAATGTGTCTATCATATTACGCTCTTCACAAAATTTAAAGTTACGGCTGGTCTAGTAAGTTACGGCCGGTCTAGACGGAAGAACGGCGTTTGTTGATCCGGAGCCTCGGGCTCAAATCCCACGCGCATCACAGTGTTTTCAGAGTCAAGTGCGTAATGCCGCTAACTTAAAACGGTAAAGGAAAACGTGGTGAGGAAACCGACATGTACCTAGAATCTTTCGAGGTCATGTGTCATTACCCAAACCACACTGGGCCAGCGTGGTGGATTATGGCCATGACATTCTCTTAGCGACCGAAGGCTCCGAGTCCCAGTAGTGAGAACATTTAATGGGCTGCTAATGCTTCACTAATGTTTGCCAAAAAAAATTAATTACACATACCACATTGATATATTTGACCATTTGCCGTACAATCAAAAAACAACCTTTTCGTTCACACAAACACACACATTATAGTTCAACAAATACCATTATTAATTTATAAGGTCAATAAAATCAGATCTCTATTGAGAAGGACATCCCAATTCTCAATATTTATGAAAGTGTAAAAGCAGTTGTCCGTAAATTTATTTATGGAGTTGTATAAAGCTCGTTACAGATTTCCATAAAGCATTTACATTGATTGAAGCGACGTCCCGACCTACTTCGTGTCTACTTACCATGAAAATGTATGCTGCTATTAGCGGGAAGGTCGATGATGTCATCACCACCATCGACTGATGTATCGTCTCTGGATACAGATTAAGCCCTCTGAAGATTCATGACACAATCTTGTACCGTCTACACATGTCGTTTGTTTGCTGTTCTCGACCCTTGGGAACTCTATAATTAATTCAATACTAAAAAAAGGCTCAACAGAACTCATACTGATCTGAAAGGGGGTTTTCAATAATTCATAAACAATTTCTACAATACACAGGGGTTTTTATAACGGGAGCTGTGCTTACCGAGAAAAGACCGCTTTATTATTAGATCCGTCAAGCGAACATAAATTCAAAAGTCAAAACTTAAGTTAAATTTATTGCTCTTAAATTGTAGACCATTGTCATGCCGTGGTGTGGCGAGAACTTTCAATATCGGAATAGTGAAATATGTAAGTTCAAATCGACGTTACGGCTGGTCTAGTCGGGAGTACTACGACTAACGATCTGGAGACCCCGGGTTCAAAACCACGCACACCACTGTCTTTTCGAAGTCATGTGCGAAATACCTCTGACCTAAAACGGTGAAGGAAACATCGTGAGGAAACCGACATGTACCTTGGATATTTCGAAGTCATATGTCATCCACCAACCCGCAGTGGGCCAGCGAGGTGCATTATGGCCTTGACTCTTGCGAGAGAAGGTCCCGAATGCCAACAGTGGGAACATTTAGTGGGCTGTTTATGTATGTTATGTTAATGTTTTAAAGGGTTTCCAATCCTGCCTGTAAACATTTTTTTCAAGTAGTACAAGTTTGTTATCACTGGCTTTAACGGTGAAGAAAAAGCATCATCAAAACATATACACTTTTCGAGGATATGCGTCATCCACCGACCCGCACTTTGCCGCACTGGTAGATTATGACCTTCACTCTTTCCTTGTGAGAAAAACCCCCGAACCCCAGCTGTGGGAACGTAACGTAACAGAACCAGCCCTACGCTGAGCAAGTTTTGTTTATATAGCGATTTCTATTTTCGCATGTGTGTAACAGCACAGGTGTATAAATTAGTAAAAGTTTTTTATAGATGTCATTTATCACTGTGTACGTTTAGACGACACAAGTCACATCACGGGATTTCCCATAAACAATATTTTTGGAAAAACACTTCCAGCACTACAAGTTATTATGCTGTAGGGTGTAGGGAAAATATACAAATGATCAGGCGTCATGTAAGAATCATATTATTGGGCAACCGGATCGGACGAAAAATTAGAAAAGGAGGAAAACACTACAAAAAGGATTGAAAAATTAGTGTGATGCGTGATGTAAAATGGATGAGATTAAAAATTAATATATTTTGTAGTAGGTAATATATATTCAAAGTTAGTTAATAAAAGAAAGTATGAAAGTAGCACCAGTTACAAAAAGATTAAATAACACTTGTTTACCGTGTTTTTTTAATAAAGAGTGACGAGACGAGCAGGACATGTGCCTGATGGTAAGCAACATGCCTGCCACATAACAGCACAGTGACATGCAGCTATTGGATCATGAAGAGTCCAAATAATTTCCTAGCACTGCACTGCGCTCGTCACCCAGAGATATTATGCGTAGGGGTAAAGACCAGAGGTACGAGGCTCAGGAACCACGTGGTGCACCCTGGGCATCAGTCAACAATTCATAATTCGGCACGCCGGCCCAGTGCGGGTTGGTGGATGACCTCGAAAGGTACATGTCGGCTTGTTCACTATGTTTTCCTTAATCGATTTTTAAGTTAGCGGTATTACGTACAGGATTTCGAAAAGACAGAACTAGGGGCTCCGGATCGACAGTTGCCGTTCACCCTTTTAGACCAACCGTAACATCGTTCCGTTTACGAATCTGACCCATTACTATATAGTCTTTGGTTTACATCATTTATTTGTTTCTCACCAGATTTTTTTCGATCAAACCGATCAATAGAAGATTGTGGGTTCGCAAAGCCCTCGATTTGTAAACATTTGGAATCAATACGCGGCCATATATTAGTTTTACTACGCCGGCAGAAGCATGGCAATAAATCTCATAGAAATAGTTAAGTCCACATTAATAAAGTTTAATGTTTTCATGGTGGGCTACTACTGTGACCTTCGGTTACTAATGCTTCAGATACGACGGTAGGTAATGGGAATTGACGTCACAGCGTGGTTCTGATAAGAAAACTGGACATTACTTGCACCTGTTCTATACATGTTATAGGTATGAAATGATTTTGTTTTACTTGAGTGCCCAAAAATTTACCATACATTTGTTTTTTTAACAACGATGTTTGTACTTGACTGCCATCTCGCCTGATGATAAGCGTCGATACATTCTATGATACCGATAGAAGAATCGGATTCACTTTAGATTACAGATAAAAGAAAAAATATTGCAGCCACCGGAAAATGACACTCGGGCAAGGCATTCCACAGCCTACACGATAATACAAAAACTCGAACGAGTTTTTGGAAGGTCAATCATGAAACGATATTTTGAGCTACGAGCATCCCAATAGATCAGGTGGTATTTTATATCACGCAGATTAGCAGCACACTCTCCGAAATGCTTTTGAGCACAGTCAGTTCGGTATACACATTTTCGAGATTTGTGACGTTTTGACGTCCTCACTGAAAAGACGACGAACAACTAAACGCACTCAAAGAGACAAAATTGCACCCGGAAGCAAAAGAGTTGAGTATTGTATTACGACCTTCGTCATCAAACTCTTTGGATTATCGCAAGTGCTTTAGACTTACGACAGTACGTAGATAGGGTTCCTTTTCATCATCCGTATCATCGTAATCAACCTTAACTTGTCCACTGCTGTAGCATCAGTTCGATATTCCCCTCCAAAATCCGTCTATACCAACGGTTAACGGTTCTACGACAGATAGGTCACCACCACCACCAGGAGCCCACTGTCACTTCAGCTTGCTAACGTGCCGAATTATCTCAGTGACTTTAGTTCTCTGGTGATTACCTTGATACCTTTGTAATCCTTAAAAGAAACCCCAAGAATATCTTCTTTCAAACGCTGCCGAGCGACTTTTACGTTACGCACTGCTTTCACAGTCAGTTTCTACGATTCAGCACCGTGACAGGTGAGAAGGGTGGTGAGAAGATTCGGCGAAGTATCTCAAGAAGTATTCGAAGGCTTAGCTTTAGTAATCTACAATTATAAACAAAATTCATAATATTAAAATATGGTAGGTCAACGATTTCGTCACAGGATGACAGTGATGTAACGTGGAGGTATTTTGTAAAAATAAACGCAAGACCCTGTCACCATCCCAATATTTTAGTAATATTAATATGTATTATTATAATAAGTATCAGCTCTCTGGCTCCCATGGTATATGTAAGTCTTGCTTAGTTTGGGACTACATGGCGTTGTATGAGAATATCCACCAATAAATTAATTGGGAACATGAGACTTTTGTCATTGACTAAAGAAGGTTCACGTTAAAGATTATTGACAAGTTGTCGGCCGCTGTGTTCTCGAGGCCTTATGGCGTTGTCGCCTTGTAGTCAAACATTTTCAAATCAGTAGACAAATACCTAGTAACGAAATCAGTTCCGTGTGTGGTCCGACTCAGTCGTCAACCAGTTGTCAGATAATATCAATTGTCGCCCGATCTGATCGACGGTTGTCAGCGATCATATCAACACTGCTCCGAATACGGACTAATCCCTATTCTCAGTATTGTTGCGTACTGACTGGGAACTAAGCTGTGGTTAAGTTGCATAGAAACTGTGTTACAATCTACGTGAAATGCAATGTATTGACAGACATTGTCGATCGCATTCGTGTGGTCGGTTAAATAAGCTGTGCATAATTGATTACAAGTTAGTTGCTCTTTATTTACTTTTGGAACATTATTATTTAATGAACCTACTATTATTGTAAGGCCTTACATGTTTAGATCTTACAGTATCTAAAAGTAATAGTCGTTTTAGATTCGTTTTCAGAAGTGCGATAAAATACTTATAGTAATTTTACTAACGCGAAAAGACTGACCAGCAACTCGCTTGTTGGTAAGCGACGATGTGATTAAACTACGACAATTTACATTTACATTGCAGCATAGATCGATCGATTTTTTTTGCTAGTGTTTGCATTGCAGTTACTACAGGCTTCCTAAAACTGTTTCTTTTATAGAGAAGATTAGGTAAATTGAATTCAATTCTTGTAAGATAACCTCAACCAGTAGAGAAAAAGACAAATTACGGGATAACTTCTTATCGAGAGATTTCAAGTGTTTAAGGATAGAGGTTTATGTTTGAAGAAACCTATACATTATTGGTCATATACACTACAATGTAATATCCTATTTTAGATGATACTAGAAATTTCTACATTTATTAACTCCAAATTTTGTGAATTGTATATTTTCAGCTGCAGCAAAAGTTAGTTTATGTGACATACAGGGGAATCTAATACCAACTTTTCTAGTTTTTAATGGTTCTGGTAACTGAATATGGTACAGATTTTTTAAAAAGTGTGACAAATAGCAAATGCACTACCAGACAGATTGAGGTGACCTTCGTCTTCTATGGACTTCTGTAATTTTTCTTCTGAGGTTGACAGGAGACGATAGTATTCGTACTGCGTCTAATGTGTCTCTGTCGACAGAGATGTGTTTCATATTGTTTCTATTTGTCTATTTGAGCATTTCTGCGTAATTTTCGCAACAATTCACATTATCCAGGATAATAATACAGTCAGTTCTCGGTAGATACTGGCTGCTAAAAACACCAACTCGTAGGTTCGCGCCACTGATTGCTTGTCATAACATCGCATCACGACGTTGTAAAGTCAAACCACTTCAAACAAACCGCAAACAAACTCCTCGGCTCGAAATATCAGAACTTTTTTTTTTCTTAAATCGCTGTTCTGGTCAGTCACATTTTCGACTTCTTTTTTCGTATGGTAAGTCAATGCATACCAAATTTGACGGTAACATTGGTGATGTTACTGAATTTGACATGCATCAGCTCGCTTTTTTTTATCGCTGCTTGGTTTAGCAATAAATTTAATTTGCCACGATAACATAAAATAAGATTACAATATGAGTGTTCTTTTACACACCAATGTAGATAAAATGCTCTACTAACTCTCTTAACTTCAGGTAACGAAGATACAAGCCGCCAGCCTTTGGTTGTATGTAATGTATGTAGAAATTTGAAAAGTAGAGAATATTATTTGGATTTTATTCTGTTTTTTTCGTTTTGTACACAGATTATGAATTTTGTGTTAAGAAATTTTACCATTACTTTTGTTTTGTTCTACGGCTCAGTGAGCACAGCCATATTAAAGGTAGAATTATAATGAATAAAGAAGAAATATAGAAAATAGATGTTTGTGGCTCTTTCATTCAAAAACTACTGAATGGAACTGAATAGAATTTGGTAATAGATTAATTATGGTCTGGACTAATACATACACGTTTTGTGGCGGAAAAATTGGAATATTAAGAGTACGGGAACTATGTAGGTACGTAAAATCGTGGAGCGCTACTACTTCTTAGTTTAATATTTATATATTAATTTTGTGATTTTTTGTTGCTATTATCCGTTGAACTACCGATGTAAGTGACGTTGGGATCTGATATCTATAAGTCACGCTATCTAAGCGTGTATTTTAGCTACGTGCGAGGAAAATCCATACAAGTACTTATTCGAAATAATGTAAAAACCTTTTTTGAGTTTTATAGCTTTACATAAACTTGATTTTCTATTTATCACAGATAAAATAAAACCACTATCGCTATATATCTTCTATATATAAAAGTGTTATGTTGGTTTGTGTACGCTTCAAAGACTCAAAAAGTTCTGCACCGATCGAGCTGAAATTTTACAATGTTATATAATCCGCATCAAGGATTGTTTTTATCGAACTTTTGCGTCACAATGTGCTACAGCGAAGCGTGGTAGGGTACAGCTTGTATTTTATAACTATCAAAATGTTGTACCAAATTTGTTATTTTTTAATAATGAGGGATATTTCTTCCACTCTTTTCTCAAGAATTCACTACAAAACAAACATTGATTCCTCAAAATCTATTTGCAACTGACATAAAGATAGACAAAAAAAACAATTTCAACAATTGAGTTTAGAATTCTTCTTTTTTCGAATAATGAAATGAGAATTCTTAATATTTTGCAGAAACAATATTTCACTTTCCATAGCCACGCTTTTCGTGTAAGTAGGTACTTGGCACAGAGATCTTGATCAAGAAATACACTAATGTTTTCTGTTTCCGAAATGCTTTACGAATCATGTCAATTAATGTAGGTGGACCAAAGCGTTTCAGTAGTCAGACATTAGCAATTCAATTGAAATCGTCAGTTAATAAAATCGTTTACCAAGTACTGAGCTAAAACTGCGTCATCATGCAACCCATTTTAATGGCTTCCGCGTCATATGCCTATAAAAGACAATGGCCATATCCATTGTTATTAAAAATGATATCTCGAGTTGGCACGAGCGTCTCATATCACAGTAAAGTGCCTGAAATGTGTCTGCCGGTTATTGCACTGCTAATTTTGCTCTAGCATTTCATCCCAGTATCTAAGCCGTCTGGGACTCGTGTAAAAGTAGGTAGACCGTCCTAGAATTTCAATTCTACTCTGTTGTGTTCTAATAGAGTCGAGAATCGCAATGAGTCTCAAAGTACACAGTTTATGAGTTCGTGTATTCGAGCACAAACAGAAATACAACTTACACATTCACGTAATAAACTCACGCATACGTTACTCAAATGTCACGTAGTATTAATAATTTGTATGCAAAGTTATGTATCGGGTTATTAGTTTGTTTGTATTTTATAATGGTAATAGTGTGGTCATATCATATCTTGTTGGTGTGAAATAAAGTGCCCATGATGCATATATCTGTTTACTTTTTTTTTTATATAGAGTGACGAGACAAGCAGGACTTTTGCTAGATGGTAAGCAACATGCCTACCCATAACAGCACAGTGAGATGCAGCTATTGGAACATGAAGAACATAAACTAGTATTTCTAAAAAACACTACAAAGGGTGATTCTCAAGCGTAGACTACAAAAAACAAGTTATTATTTTATAGGAAACTAGCTGTACCCTGCCACGCTTCGCTGTGGCACATTGTAATGCAAAAATTAGATAAAAACAATCCTTGATGCGGATTACATATCATTGTAAAATTTCAGCTCGATCAGTGCAGAACTTTTTGAGTTTTTGAAGCGTACACAAACCAACAAGAGTTTTATACATAGATAGTGTTCGCTTAATGTCAAACCAGATCAGTTAGCAGGTCTCAATGAAAAAAAAAAAAGCTTATTAAAATGTTGATGATTTCATTAAGGATAAAAATGTATGACAAAAGAGAATGTCACCATTGTAACTACCAATTAATTAAGAGTATTTTTACATCATAATTTAAAGTTTTGTATTACAAATATATTTTTTTACTCTTTGACAAAGCTTTTTATACCTGAATTCGTTGGACAAGGCCTCTTTACAGCCGCTTACTGTTAAATATTGACACTTGTTTATGTATTTAAACTGTTTTATTATTATTTAGTACTTGACGTTACCAAGTTTTCTTTGTAAAATAATGGTTCGAAGAAATAAATTGAATTTGAAATTTAAATATGCTCTGTATAAAATATGTGTAAATATACAATATTAAATAAATTAAAACTATTACATATACATTTTTTTTAATAATAAGCCTTTATTTCTGAAGTAAATATCTTAAAAAACATTAGGTTGATTTCAACATGGTGCGTTCAACTTAAAATATTACAAAAGTGTTCGGTTTTGATTATATAATATCTCTCAGTTCAGAGTGCCTGTCGGCAAAGGCCTCCTCTAGCTCTTTCCAATGAGCCCTGTCCAGGGCTGCTCTTTTCCAGTTTTTTTCCAGTAAGGACCAGCTGCCATTCTTATTTCATCTTCCCAACTCTTCGTTGGTCTTCCCTTCCTTCTCACAACATCTATAGGGTACGAGTCGGTTATTTTTCTACTCAATTTTTCATTTTTTTTTACATTTACATACTAACATGTATTTGAGACATATACGCACTCTTGTTAATTAAACTAAAAAACTAAGAAGTAAATTGAGTTATGATCGAATTTCAACCACAATGCGACCACTAATTTACGAGTATATAATTACTAAGATATTTAAATCCGCTTGAAATTTTAAATGTTACCCAAAAAATTTCAAACTACTTGTAACTACAGAAAATACCTTTAAATATATAATATGCATTGTGCAGAGTACACAAAACAAAATAAAAGACACAGATAGGTAGATATCTCTATTCTAGTAATCTGCCTTTGTCTACACCAGCACCATTGTGGAGGATTTTTAAACTCTTAGGGGTTTTTTACCTTATGACATGATACTCCTTGCTCTACCCTTCATGTAGTGGTGAAGACATTTAATGAAGACATCTACTCATTGTTTTGACCAAATTAATTATGTATTCAAATAATAATTGCATAATTAATTATTTTTGATTTATGGGTCACACCGCGGATTAAAGATCATTCAACAAATAATTTTACTTTTTAAAACAACACAACGTTATTTGTGTAGTAGGTATGTAAAACAATTCACTCATTTCTATTTTTTCAAGTCGAGACAGTAATTTAATAGATACGCCTGAATAAATAAATCCACGGAGTAAACAGATCAGGTGCCAAAAAATATAATATTTCCACGTCTATTAAGTCAAATCTTTCGTTAAATTAATTAACAACTATTTATATTTTCAAAGAGGTTTTACTCATACTTTATCTAAGTATATTTTAGTTAGAGCATGTAGAGCTGTCATTATTACCAGCCAGTGTTAATTTTGCAATCTTTGTCCGGCGTAATGCCAAATAGTACGTATGATTTACACATTTGGACAGCGGCTGGCGCCACTTTCATAAACCGGGAAAAATCTGTGTCATCTATTTTTACAGCTCGTTACTATCAGCTATTCGCGTGGGAAACGCTCATTTCAATCAAGTTTATTTGACTGGTTTATTCGATAACATCTTACACGTACGATAATACGGTGCACCGTAGACGATTTGCCGCTGAAAATATCACTCTGGAATAGTGAAAAACTCAAGAGTATTTGTCTCCGTGACTTTTAATGTAGAAAATTTTAATTCTCATTGCATTTATGTAAAAACATTAGTTTATTTGGGATTTAAAGTTTTTGTTACTAATACTAAAATTATGTTATACCTCTCCACTACCTTCTGTATCACACCTCTCAACTATTATCTACGAAACAAAAACATCAAAATTGATTTACAATTGAAGATTGGAAGGACGTTCTGACTGTTCCTTTTTTGAAATCGGTTCAAAAAAGATGAACTGAATCGGTGTTATTCCAGAAAAAATGATAATAGGTAGTAACTTTCTAAATCAACCTAAGTATACCTAAATAAATACCTAATAAGTATACCTAAATAAAAAAATAAGACGAACAACAAATTACATTCAACGAATGACGTAAGATTTTGACATTGGCGTGGACAATGTAATAGTTTGATGGGGGCAAAGATCAAAAATCAGGGTTCATAGTCCATTCACTGTCGACTATGTGGCAGACAAAACACCCATTTAATTATGACTAGAATTGTAATATCCAATAGATACGAAGCTGCAAAGATTAAAGACTGCGCCTGACTGCATTGCAAATAACAAAATTACCATAAAGGTTGCATTAACGGATTTATTGTGATTTAGCCCACGAGTAAACTCCTCCTTTATATCCTAGACATGTGTACAGTTTTCTACCTACGTCCACTTATCCCGATGACTCAGATCATTGCATCCAGTGGTCTGGTCACAGACTGGCGCCTATCAATTCCACCAATCAGACAGATTGATGGCACGCGATCTATCAAGACCTCCCAATTGCTTACTAACACCAACCTATTCTGTATCACTACCGAGAAATGGGTCGCAGGCCACGAATCAAAATAAAAAAGCTATCAGTCTGCCTTAATCGGTGTCTTTATGAATTTATGGCTAAATAAAATGTGTTAATGCTCCCGACATATTTAATAGCAAGAGACAGATTGGCAGCCGGCCCACCTGGTTAAATGCGCTCGCGCTTTCTGTCTGCATTGGCCATAACTAATTCTGTTTTACATTGGTTCTACAGATCGTGACTTTTATTAAGTGATAATACCGGAGACATCAATACCACATCTAATAAAAATAAATATCAATTTACGTAGGAATTTATTAATTAGGTATGTTATAATTTAATGGCAGTTATAACTAACACGGGGTTTCCAGAAGTTTTAATTGTATTAAATATATTTTTGTGGCTGAACAGTGGATATTTTTTTATTTGTCATCTAGATAATAGGATATTTACATAAATAAATGTGGTCAAGTGCGAGTCGGACTCGCCCATGAAGGCTTCCATAGCAGCAAGTAACATAATATAAAAGTTCTTGTAGTTCGTTGTTACTTTAATTAGTGTTTTAACAATAGTCAATTTATGACGTACAAAAATAAAACTACTTACTAGATCTCATTCAAACCAATTTTCGTTGATAGTTTACATGGTAATGTACATCATACACTTTTTTTATTTTTGTCATTCTCTTATTTTAGAAGTTACAGGGGGGTACTTTTTACCACTTTGGAAGAGTACCTCGCGCAAAAAAAATATGTTTGAAACCTCAATATCATTTGATGACCTATCCATAGATAACCCACACGTATGGATTTGATAAAAAAAAAATTTTGAGTTTCCGTTCCAAGTATTTTGTCCCCTAAAGTTTTTTGGTTTTTTTTCTATTTTTCTTAACGCGGTTTACAGATTACATCTACTTACCAAGTTTCAATAGTATAGCTCTTATAGTTTCGGAGAAAAGTGGCTGTGACATACGGACGGACAGACAGACAGACATGACGAATCTATAAGGGTCCCGTATTTTGCCATTTGGCTACGGAACCCTAAAAAGGCGGATCGTGAGGGAATCCCTGACTCATTGGCAGACAACATGCAACCTAAACTGATAGATTTAGAGACATGGAGAATAGAATAGGTTTATTTCAGTTATAGATTACAGGTCCGTGAATAAAATTTATGGGTCATATGGACCACCAGGAGACCTATGTAGGATGATAGAAGGGTATAAAATAACAAGATTCAGCACTATCGCGGCATTTGTAAATAGTCTTAAGTTTGGGTAAGTTAAATATATGTGTTTGTAGGCGTAATAAAAAAATGTAGGGTGTCATCAAGTTTTCAAAATATTGAAACATGCCTTTATGAGAATTTTATGCAATAACTATGAAAAAAATCATATAATCAATATCAAAGTAAAGAAATGATATTGATTTTATCACGGTAGTTCAATAGTGTTATTAATTACAAGATATTTATTATCAGTGGTTATAATATGGTATAATAATATGGGTGCACCACGACATTTCACTGCAGATTCATGGAACATGTTTACAGGTAAATATGTTAAAGAGAAGAGAAAAACACCCATGATTTGGAGAGATGAGGAAATACGCTATCTAAAATGGAACCGTGGCTATCCCTAGCCGCAATCGTAGGGGCGGACCTCTCACTGCTGACCTTGTTTGCACTGATACTGAGAGGTCAAGTGAAGCGGAAGACTCTCACTCAGCTGCGGATACGGGGGCGAGCTACTGTGGTTCGTATTCCGTCTCCACTGTTGGGCCTTGAGCGTCAAACGTGTATGGCCATGCGACACCCCACCTAGAGATAAGCCATTCCAAAGAGATGATGTTCCGCTGGTTTCCTTTTCCGGGCCATCCACTGGAGCCAAATGTGGAGATTCGCCCTCCGGACCTGTCGGACTGGCATTCGTGCGGGCAGTGACAGGATCGCTTCTAAGTGGTGTGGAACCCGACATAATACACAAATACATTTCCCCCGCACCTAGAGATGGAGTGTCCAACATTATTCATTTAATTTGGAGCTGGATGATGTTAAACTGTGAAAAAATCTCTTTTTTATTTGTTGAAATATAAACCACATAATTATTAATAAAAAACTCAATGCCGCTAAAAGGCCTTGCAATTAAACGACCCAGCATGGAAAGTTAATTTCACATGTGCACATTCACAGCACATGGGCGAAAACATTAGCGACGAGCTGTCATTTAATTATCCTCTACACGGATTATTACTCCTCTTAACGACCATTCCCCAGAATCCCGTGGAGATATTAAGTTATTTTATGTGATGTTTGCCTTTACAACGTATAAAAGCACGAGATAACGCGTTGAAGTATCGGTGAAACATCGCGTTTTACATCGTCCGAGTTTAGTGAGCCGTTAATTCTTAATTTTACACACCTTAATAAACCCTATTTTAAAGGTACCTTTTAAAATTAGAAATCCAATTATAACCTTCCAGTACTGTACAGGGAAGTTGTAATTTTTGAAGTGAAATCTTCTTTTGGCGCGCCACAGACAAATTTTTCGTAGACTGTGAATTGAATTCTAGCGTCACGCTCGGGAATGATAATGCCCATATCTAAGCCCTGCGGTTTCACCCGCGTAGTTTCCAAAGTAAGCTATCAAATTCTCAGTTATAAGTTTTCACTCCTATCGGCAATTCTTATGACTGCCAATTTTTTTAAGATATGCCCTACGTATGTGGAAAGGTATATTCGTAGTTTGATAGTAAGATTAGGTGAGTAGGATTATGAGCTATCCCAAAGTTCGGTAGGCAGTAGAAGCCCTTGATGACTATAATAGGGATGTTAACAATTTTTCGAAATTGATTTTATTTTGAAGATTGACGCATGTTTGCATCGAACTCTTAAAAACGACAGAAGCGGCAAACGCGTTTCTACTATGGCGATGCAAAATCAGGTGACGTCTCCTGATTTAGTCTCAGTCGCAACAAGGAGTTGTGTACGTTCGCTGACAATTCAATTTTCAAATTGTTCAAACAAATTTTCGCCACGTTATGTTGTCTTTAGATTATAGCATACCTCATCTTCGTTTCTTTAATTACATCGATGCATGTTTGGCATAAAAAAATAAATTTTATTTCAAAATATTAGTATTTTCGGTGAGAAAATATACAATATTAGACTAATTTTGAGTTTTCCCGCTAAAACACTAACGACTGACATGACGTCACTAGTCGCAAAACATTGGTCGCGATTCATGACTGTATGCCCATTTTATGTGTTTTCTTATCATTCATCATCATCATCATCAGCTCGTGTTCGTCCACTGCTGGACATAGGCCTCTCCTATAACACGCCACTCAGCCCGATCCTCGGTCTTACGCTTCCAACCGCCACCAGCTGTCTTTCGTATATCGTCACTCCATCTAGTCTCAGGGCGTCCTACACTACGTTTACCGTTTACTTTTTTTTATTTTCTTATCATTACTTGAATACAAACAATCAAAATCGTCATCGTTAAGATCGCAAGCTATAATAATAAAAGTGGTTAAGCGCGAGTCGGACTCGCCCATGAAGGCTTCCGTAGCAGCAAGTAACATAATATAAAATGTCTTGTAGTTAGTTGTTATACTTAAATCAGTAGTGAATTAAATCAATAACAATAGTGAATTTATGACGTATTAAAATAAAACTACTCACTAGATCTCATTCAAACCAATTTTCGTTGAAAGTTTACATTTAACCACTTTGGAAGAGTCTCTCGCGCAAACTATTCAGTTTAGAATAAAAATATGTTCATCATTAATAATTTAAGAGCGACGCTCTTGTCGGTGAAATTCCTTCCATGTACTTCTACGCTCCGCCTTCTTCTTGACTTCCTGATACGACACTTCATTTATCTTCTCCTTCACTTGGTTCATGTAACTTCTCCTAGGTCTACCTCTCTTCCTCCTCCCTTCTAATTTACCTTCCATTATTGTTGTAATGAAGCTGTCGTGTCGTATCAGATGTCTCAACATCTTCCCTCTTCTGTTTTCTATTGAATTAATAATAATAATAATAATAATAATTTATTCAGTGACCAACAACATGTAACATGATTATAAATGCGATACTTAAAAATACTCTAACAATAACAAAAATGCACAGTTACAATAATGAAGTCAGGAAGCCACTAGCCCCCACAGTAGGATTCCCTGTGTTTGTGGGAGCTAGTTCTCTTCAAGAGTGCTTTGTAAGAGTTAAAAGAAGCAGAGGAAGAGTGTGAGTATGTCGAAAAGAGTGTGCATGGATGTAAAATGTCAATAAGTGTGTAAGTAAGATTAAAAAAGAAAAAAATATATATGTGTGAATGTAGGTGTGTTCGTGTCTGTTGAGAGAAAGAGTGCATTTGTGTGTGATTTAGGAGAATGAAACCTAAACGTTTATGACTAAGTGTGGGAATGAGGTGTGTTCTTGTGTGTTAATGTAGGTACTTGTTTATCCAAGCCATGCGTGCGATATTACTAATTATTTGTTAATAACTTGCTGTTAGTTAATAATCTGCTCGTATTATATTTTCGGTTTGACTGTGTCCTAGGAAAGTAGATATTCGTTGATCTTTTTTACATTTCCATTTTGTGTCTTTTACTAAGTTTAGTTTTTCATTTAGTTGTTTGTAAATTACAGCTCCTAAGTAGCCATAGCACCTCTGACCAAACTTAGTATTTTTCCTGGTAATTTCCCATCTGAAAGTGCGCCTTGACCGCATATCTGGGCAGTAATAATTTGTTGTATGCAAAGCTGTTCTATGGAATCGTAGCGCACATGATAGAATGAACAGCTGACGGACTCGGAGTTGTTTAGTGTCCTTATACAGATCATCAGTTGAATATAAGAACGGTTTTCTGTGCGCTACTTTTAAGACCAGACGTTGTACTCTTTCCGCTTTTATTAGACTTGTAGTGCAAGCTGCTCCCCAAGCAGAGACGCAATAACCCAACAAAGATTTGCATAGTGCAGTGTAGACCATGGTGATAGTTTTGTAGTCCCCAATATTCCTCAATCTTTTGAAAACAAATACAAGTTTCTTGAGACGCATGCTCAGTGCTTCAATTTGCTTATTCCAAGATAGCTGCTCATCTATGTAAATGCCAAGGTATTTAACATTAGAAATTTGTTCCAAAATTGTGCATTGGCATCTATCTTGTTGGCCAGAAGAGGCTGTGCATACGTGGAGCTTTATACAGAAAGGATTAGTTGGTGCTGATCGGGCTGATATGCGAAACACTACAATTTTGGTTTTAGCTGCGTTAAGACTTAGTAAATTTCTTTGGAGCCAAGCTGTAATTTTTCGGAGGCCATCGTTGGTAGCCCTCGATACCGTATCCCAATTTCGCCC
Organism: Ectropis grisescens; assembly: GCA_017562165.1. Taxonomy (NCBI): domain Eukaryota; kingdom Metazoa; phylum Arthropoda; class Insecta; order Lepidoptera; family Geometridae; genus Ectropis; species Ectropis grisescens. The sequence continues at coordinate 14,307,558 of CM029787.1, read as the reverse complement.
ATGAAAGATTATGGCCGTATCATCAGCAAAGGAAAAGATCTCGGCGTGTGCGACGCGAAGATGGCAAAGATCGTTAATGTAAGTCAAGAAAGGGTGGGGCCTAACACACTTCCCTGCGGCACACCGTAGTTGACTTCCTCGAAAGAGCTGTAAAGATTATTGACCTTGACTCTTTGTTTTCTATTAGAAAGATACGACCGAAACCAGTCCAGTGCAGACCCACGAATCCCAAGACATTCCAGCTTTTTTAACAGGATAGGGCGACAAACGCAATCAAAGGCCTTGGCGAGGTCTAAAAATACCCCCACACATTTGTAGCCACTGTCCATTTTACCAGACACAAAATCCAAAAGCGATAACACAGCATCTTCCGTGGACCTACCAGAACGAAATCCAAATTGATGTGGCGATAAGACATTTTCCTTCTCCAAAAGCCCACCAAATCCCCATTCACTAGCCTCTCAAGGATTTTAGAGATGGAAGAAAGCAAAGAAATAGGACGGTAGTTCGATGGTTCGCCTACATCACCCGCTTTATGAATTGGGGTTACATTAGCTTCTTTGAAAGAATCTGGAAAAATTCCTGTGTCTAAGCTCAGATTACAGATAAACGCTATAGGAGCAGCGACAACATGTTTAGCTGATTTAAGAAGTCGGTTGGTGATGCTATCTCCGCCGGGGGAAGATTTTATTTTAAGAGAATCAATTATTTTGCAGATATTTTGGGAGTTGGCAGCTTTCAGGAACAAAGAGTTTACGGGAGTGTTAGGTACGTGTGTGGACTGAGCTAGAGCTAACTCAGTAGTGTTGGTACAATCAAGTATTTGTTTTGCAAGCGATTCACCTATTGTAGCAAAATAATGATTCACTCTGTTAAGTGCCTCAGACGGCGAGGAAGCAGTGTCCAATAGGGCATAATTTTTGTTATTTTAGGACTGATGTTGCATATCTCTTTAATGGAGCTCCAGAGCTCTTTGCTGTTACCTATATTAGATCTTATTTTATTTTTATCGTGTTCATTTTTAGATTTTGAAGAATGTTATTACAACGATTTCTGTATGTTTTATATTTTTCTTCCAAATTACGATCGCTAGGTCTGTTTTTAAATTTCTGACGAAGATTATCTCTTTTGCGTATGCATTTCAACAACCCCGGTGTGATCCATGTTTTGCGGATTGAATTTGAGTTGCGTACGATTTTAGTGCTTTTATGAGATTCCACTGCGCAATTTATTATGTTCACAAATTCCTGAACAGCCGTATTTGGGTTAGTTTGAGAGTAGAGGTTACACCAGTCTATTTTTTCGAGATCGTTGACAACGCCGGCGTAATCTATAGTTGTGATTTCTTTATTAGACACAGTTCTTTCCTTTGCCTTAGGAATACCTGCGATAATTGCATCGTGATCCGTTACGTTGTTTGCGCAGACTACTATGGTAGCTTTGTATGGACTTTTAATCATGGCATGGTCTAAGCAAGATGGGCCGCGTGTTGGTATCTGATGACCTGGGATGAAACCGTGGCATGCCAGTGTTCCCAAATATGAATCTGCCTTTTTTTTCTTTTATAGAGTTGTCGTGACAAGGCGTGATATCTATGTTTATGTCACCCATTACTATAGATGTTTGGCCTTTCATTTCAGCTAGTACTTTTCCAGTGAAATCAGGAAATTGGATGTACTATCGAAAGAAGGAGATCTATATAGTGCTAAAATTGAGTATTTGTTTCCAATTGTAATAACGAGACCAGTCGCATCAAGAAGAGGAGGCTCCACAATAGTCACAGGAAGACCAACTTTAGTCATTACGACCACTCCGTCGTTTTGGTTGAGGTTTTGTTTTGAGTACGAACAACAATAGTTTTCTAAGTGTACTCCAGAAAAGTTGGGTCCAACCAGCACTCAGTGAGTATAATAATGTCTGGTAAAAATTCAGGCGCGATATGAAAACTATGAATTGATCGAAGTTAGTGCTACGAATACTACGGATATTTTGAGTAAGTATTACGAATTTGTCATTATTTTCATTTATGTTCAGATACGCTTTTTACATTTCTGGCACATGTGTGTGATAGCTATATGACAATGAAGTGCGATCAAGTGCGTCTATTAATTTTAGGTTGTCATCCATCATAAGTTTTTAATACAATTAATTTAGTATTAAGTGCGAAAACAATATTTTTGTTGATATAATGCAAAGCACTATCTACAAGCACATCCCCATAATTATAAAAAATGGTGATGTATTTTTGTGTGTAGTAATTGCAATCAAATTCCAACATTCCGCATCGCCGCCTGTCGGTGAATTATACACGTACACTAAGACATCCACCAAGCATACCAAAGGTTCAAATTGAATTGCATTTGTATCAAAAACAGATAACTTACTAAGTACTTTATCCTTACTGTACCGTGACTTTCCAGTAAGTAACGCATTACAAAAGATTTTGCTTTGCCTGGAATGGCCAATAAACCGTCTTCCTATACAAAATGTATCATTGTTTTCATAAACACCGGCAGATTCACATGTTTTAAAAGGCAATTTGATAAAATACATTTTATATTGCCTTAGTTGCTCGTAGTTACCCCTAGCAAGTAGGTATAAAGAGTGGTGGTTATTGCAAATAGGTAGAAGGAAGTATAGTAGTAATGTTGAGTATTGTGAATTTATTTGTGAAAATATGCAGTGGTGTTGTTCATAGTTATTCTGGGAAGTGTTAAATGGTGTATTTTCACACAGGTATGTCCAAACCATACTTATAAAACAAATTGTGCCAATTGTTACCAATTCTACAACCGTAATGACATGTTTTAGTAACATAAAGATATGATGTGCAATTTGTTCACATATTAAATGCATTATTTTACATAGGAATTACCTAATATTGTTTATAATAAAAGCTGTGCTGAATAGTAGTAGTCTTACAAAGATAATTACACAATTAAACAATAACCTACCATTAAAGTTAAGTTTATGCTTTGTGTGGAGTTTTCCACTCAGAAAGGTACAAGTTTTATTCAAGAAGGGAGTTGTTTTAATTAATGATAGTACCTCTAGTTTCACAGTCATATAAACAAATCTAAGAAACTCTGAAATACGGTAAAAGTTTGCTTACATCTCAAATGTGTAATGAACACGTTAGTTTTCTTACAAAATGTATGTTTACGATATTTGATAATTGAATCACAAGGGTAGGTGCAATTTTCTATATCCAAATAATTTGTGCTCATTCTTAATAGCAGTGTAGACGTAATTGCACAACTGAGAATCACCAAAATACAGATAGTAGTTTTTATAAACTTTAAACAGGTGAGCCTGCAATAAACCGCAATGAAATGGATTGTACTGTTTAATAATGTCGCAGTCATGACAATTAGATATTTGGGAGCACAGAAAGCGATTAATTAGCTGTTTAACCTTTGTATACAATGTTTGCGGTACAGCTTGCATTGGAATTAAAAATATAGGATTAAAGCATGCACAGTAATGATGTATTGTGAAGTTGTATAATGATATATTATCTCTGCAGAAGCGTAGTAATGCATGTAAAAGTAATAGTCGGTAAACACAGTACAGGTAACAAGACAGTAGTATACATATTACAACAACATTCTCAATTGTTGTTTTACACAAGTTTAATCGAGCGGAATACATTACAGAGATTATTAGTAACGCGCTTAAAATTAGTATTAGAGGGTTTGTAGTAGTAGTTGTTTGTGTGGTTTGTTGTGAAAAGGGAAGTCAGGTGGGGTTCTTCAAATTTGCCAGCTGAGTTTCACTTGTGACTAAAATATGCGGCATTCCTTCGCGTTTACGTAGATAGATCATACCGTGAGATGTCCAGCAGTATTCGTACTTTTGAGTTTTGGCAAAGTCCCTCGCTAGATAATGAAGGTGCCTAGCTTTGGGTGTCAGATGTTCCGACAAGAATATCACGATGTTGGGTCCATCAAGCCCTAGGTTTAGTGTGCTCAGTTTAGAAGAACTGTTGTTTAAGTTGTAACGTTTAGCCGAGTTGAGGACAGATGTTTTCAAAAGTGTACTGGAAAACTCTGCGATTACAGTCGATGCGTCTTTATTGTTCTTGTTAGGCACCCGGTACACGTCACGCAAATCCGAAGGTGAATAATCAATTTTCAGATATGTGAGTAGGTTTTCTAGCATGTAAAATAAGTCTTTTTCTTTTCTGACTTATTTTGGGAATACCTCTTAGTTCAATGCAAGTTTTCCTTCCAAATCTATTTAAACTCTCAATTTTGTCTTCCAGGTCATTTAGTTGACTATTTATTTGTTTCTTATCGATTTCTAATTTATTTATCTTGACTTGCATGTCGACCAGCTGGTCTGATATATAGCTAATGATTTTCTATGTCGACGATCGCCGACGTGTGAGTTTTAACGTCAGTTAATTGTTTCTCCAGTGTACTCAATCTTTCGCTTTGAGTGTTAGAAAAATCGGAAAACATTGTGGTGAGTAATAGTTTTATTTCGCTTTTAAATATTTCGAAGTCGTCGCTATCAGGTCGCCTTTTTTTACGGATAGAATCGTCCGAATCCTCACCCTCCGATCTATTGGTTTTTCGAGTTGCTCTTTGTTTTGATCTGGTGCCTAGCCCTAGTAATTCAGCCGTCAGCGTCTCAGAATTATTTCTAGGTCTACTTTTAAGATCTTTTATAGGTGGAGAACGCAGAAGTTTGGCCATTTTTGCTAGAATCGTAAGCGCGTAGGCCTATTTCTAAGCGGTTATTTGTTTAGCGGAGCAACGTCCGTGGCTGGAAAGTATCAGTGTGTGCCACCTGGTCGTTCGCACACGGGTCCTCGGGAGGCGTGGCTAAGCTGGTGTTGCGTTAGTGTGTGTAATTATTTCTTTAGGGTAACGCCAATGATAGATTTCGGGGTTGAAGGCCCGCCCTTGCGGATTTTTAGTTACTCCAATGCCTGTTAGTTTAGTAAGAAAGACTTACGGATTATATGGTAGTGGGGTAATGTACCAGGACGCCAGTTGTGGAGAAGTTATCTTGGAACGCTTTCGTTGTTTATGTTGTGCTAATATATACTGCTATTTTGTCCGCGTAATTTTAAGCTTATTTTATTTATTTTCGTAAAATTAGTTTAACGACTGAGACACAGACACGTCTTACTCCTAAGATACCACAAGAGGAAGAGGATTGAATTCAATAGAAAAATATGTTAGAAACCTCAATATAATTTTTGATAACCTATCCATAGATAACCCACACGCATGGTGTTGACGGGAAAAACAATGTGAGCTTCAGTTCTAAGTATGGGACACCCCTAAAATTTATTGTTTTTTTCTATTTTTGTATGAAAATCTTAATGCTGTTACAGAATACATCTACTTACCAAGTTTTAATACTATATTTCTTATAGTTTCGGGAAAAAGTGACTGTGACATACGGACGGAGAGCCAGATAGATATACAGACATGACGAATCTATAAGGGTCCCGTATTTTGTCATTTAGCTACGGAACCCTAAAAATGCATAAAAGTAAACAGTTCAGTCAGTTTTCGACAGATGCTTGCGACTAGTGTCGTAATAAGTCATATTGGTGTGTCACATGACAACAAATAAAAAATATAGCATTTAAAACAATTTATATTAAATTTACTACGTAATACTAAATTATAATAATGTGATTTTAGATATTCTGGTAATAAAAACTATCATAAAATTAACATTAATGTGTGATTAGTGTTAACATCCCTATTGTCGTAGATCCCTCAAAAATGAAAAAAAAATTATTAAAACCCTTTTCTTAAGGCATTGTTTAAAACTAGCAGTACCCCACGTTTTTACCCGCGTAATTCCCGTTGCAGTCGTTCCCGTTACTTTATTTTTTTCGGTAAAAAAAGAAAAGAAAAGGTTATGTTTTCTTCCACACTATAATCTAACAGTGTTCCAAATTTCAGCCCGATCCATTCATACGTGATTGAGCAACAAACATCCATGCATTTGTAATATTAGTATGATTGGAAAAACAATTATAATATTCATGTAATGTACCGAAAGGTATATTATAATTATTTTATGACGGGGATTTCTTCAGCAACACCATCTAACCTCTAAAGGTACAAGTTCGCGCTGAGACCGCAACACGAGACCGCGACAGGAGACCGAGACCGGACACCGCGACAGGATCTTGACTCTATAGAATTAATTATATGGGCGCCAGTTCGCGCCGAGACCGCGACAGATGTCTCGCGACACGTGTCTCGGTCTCCTGTCGCAGTCTCGGTGCGAACTGGCGCCCATACAACTCCATAGTGTCAAGTGCCTGTCGCGGTCTCGTGTCGCGGTCTCCGGGCGAATCGCTACCTTAACTAAGCAAAGCTTATATTATTAAATACGAGAGGTAGAACACTGATAATACTATATTTTTTATAAATAGGAGTAGAAGTACCACATCTTTGACAGTTATTCTACCATTAAGCAGTAATATACAAACATTACTGGGCTCCTGTTTGAATTGCCCTTCAAACAGGAGCCCAGTAATGTTTGTGTTTCCGAAGAAATTTCAGGGAATAGAGATAAACCATCTTTACTGCTTACCGGTAGAATACCGATGCAGGTATTGAACTAACTAATTATATATTGAAAGCCTGGGAAGATCATCATGACGTTCTGGGAGTATTTTGTGACTTATCAAAAGCTTTCGACTGTGTTCATCATGACACTCTTTTAAAGAAACTGCAGTTTTATGGGGTTTCGAAACCAGCTCTAAATTTCATTTCTTCATATCTTAAAGACCGTGTACAAATAGTCGATGTTGACGGTGTGCAATCAAATGAGTCGCCTATAAGAATGGGTGTACCACAAGGTTCCATACTTGGACCTTTCTTGTTTCTTATATACGTTAATGATCTACCTTTTATGATAAAGAAACATAAAAATATAGAAATAGTTATGTTCGCCGATGATACATCACTTCTATTCAAAATTAAGAGAGGAATAAACGATTTCACTGAAATAAACGTACTTTTGGACATTGCGTACAAATGGTTTGATGCAAATAATCTAGTACTTAATCCAACTAAAACGAAATGTATAAAGTTCACACTCTGCAATGTAATGTGCGGGAAACTTGATATAAGACTGAAGGATGAACTTATCGAACCTGTACAATCTACTTGTTTTCTGGGTATTTCAGTAGATTCAAAGCTTCAATGGGGTCCTCACATAGAGAGACTAGCTGATCGACTCAGTTCAGCTGCCCACGCAGTTCGTCAAATTAAAAAAATATCAGACGTTGCAACAGCTAGGCTTGTTTATTTTGGCTACTTTCACAGTATTATGTCCTACGGGATCTTATTATGGGGTTCGGCTGCGGACAGAAACTCTGTTTTCGTATTGCAAAAAAGAGCAATCCGTGGTCTATATAATTTATCACCTAGAGAATCAGTACGGGAGATGTTCAAAACTATTAACATATTAACAGTCCCTTCATTGTATATTTATGAATGTATAATGTATGTAAGAAAAATCGAAGTCGTCTGCAGAAATTAACTGATCTGAATCCAAAAGCGCACCATAAACACAAAATTGTATTTCCTAAGTGCAGACTTCAGAAAACAAATAACTCTTTCAAATGTAATGGTATTCGCTTCTATAATGCAATCCCTGTACAAGTGGAAGGCCTCAATGAAACCAAGTTTAAAAATGAAATAAAAAGCTACCTATTGAGCAAGGCATATTATAATATAGACAGGCGCGGTCCCAGCCTCGAATTTTGGAGGGGGTCACCAGTACGCAGCCTCAGGTTTTGGGGGGGGGTCACAAGTAGACATACAATAAATCGAGCAAAAAAATACTTTAGTAGTAGTCCCCCAAGGTTTTACCCTCGTAGTTCCCGTTCTAGTTGTTTTCCCGCGTTAAAAAATAGTCTATGTACTATTAGATATTTTTAATTTTCTTAGATTTTTTGTTCAATGTTTACGATTTTGGGGGGGGTCATGTCCCCCGTGACCCCCCCCCCCTCGGACCGCGCATGAATATAGACGACTTTGTTAAAGATAGTAACGTATGGAAGAGAAATGTGTCGAAATTAGAATCTTGTAATAAGGTAAAATAATAGATTTTTAAGACTTTTGATGTTACATTGTTTGTACTAATGTAGTATCTGTATACTGTGTGTATTGATTATTTGTTATATTGTCTTCGACAAAGCCTTTTTACAGCTGCATGTAATTGACTAGGCCCCTTTACAGCTGCTTTATTTTTTTTGACGTTGTTATTTTATCATATTATGTACACAGATTCTTTGCCTTTTTGTAAATGACGTTACCAAGTGTTCTTATGAATTTATGGTATGAATAAATGAATTGAATTGAATTGAATTGAATAACTGCCTAGGTACGGTACTGCCCAGGCGGACCTTGCAGACTCCCTTACATATGACTACTTCCCTTACAGAGAACCTTACTAATGAAAATAATAAATTGCTTGCACCTGCTCTTCATTATTCTTAATAAATTTAATCTAAAAAGAAAAGGTGTTATTTTTATCCTTGATGTTGCGGATTACGATGACCTAATTTTACCTCTCAAAACAAAATTAATCAATTGATATTTCTTCACCTCTTTCTACATTCGTAACGCGTAAAGTAGTTTTATAGAAAAAACGTTTAACAGTTAAGTATTCAGCGTCAGCAAACAAAACACGCAAACCTCCACAGATTGGAAACAATGCATCTTTCTCAACGTAAAGAAAAATTAAACTATCACATTTAAAAGATTTACGACTCTCTTATATTACATCTCTATCCAAACCTCAAAGAAAAAAACTAGAATTCAGTTTACAACACTGTTATTTTTATTTCACAGTCGTAATTTCGAAGTGGATTGAGGCTTGTCACCGACGGAATTAAATTTAACTTCCGTTCCAATATAAATACTGTCGTCTAAGAATTTATACACAAAACAGATGCTAAAACATTATTTTAAAACTTGTCTATTAAGTATTATAATGATAATTTAGTCAAATCACGTGTCCGGCCTCGCTTGTTATTATATCACCTAGGCCCATCTACTTTATAGCTTCTATGCGCGTCGCGTACCGATCAACGCCACGTGCTTCTACCTGTATCCTGCCAATATTACACTAAATGTGAAAATTTGAATGTTTAAACATTTGGATGTTTGTTGCTCTAACATATGGGGACACCTGAACGAATCGAGACGAAATATTTTCAAGCATACATCACAACTACAAATATTAGGAATATGGTGGTCTAGTGGCAAGGATGCCCGATTTTACAAACGTAAGATCGTAGGTTCGAATCCCGCCTGCACCAATCAATACTTTTAAGTGCAGATGTACTCGTACAAGTTAGTTTTCACCACTGGCTTTGATGACAGAGGAAATTGTGAGGAAACCGGCACTTTTCAAGAAACACATCTTTCGAGTGCATGCGTCATCTTCCAACCCGCTCTTGGCCAGTATGGTGTAATATGGCTTTGAATCCCTCCTTGTCAGAGAAGGTCCTGACTCCCAGCTGTGGGAACATAAAGAAGTATGCTTATGCTTATTACAACCACACAGAGCAACCTAACCTCTTGTAGAATGAGTGGCACTGCAAATGTCCATGTTTCTTCGTAAATGTGTTAGCTATCCATCTTCTTCTAATATATAAAATTCTCGTGTCACAGTTTTCGTTGCCATACTCCTCCGAAACGGCTTGATCGATTTTGATGAAATTGTTTGTGCTTATCCGGTATCTATGAGAATCGGCCAACATCTATTTTTCATCCCCCTAAATGTTAGGGGTAGTCCACCCCTAAATTTTTTTAATTTATTTTTAGACAAAATTTTTAAATTCTATTTTTTTATGATACAACATACAAAAATACATACAATCCTCAATTTTCACCCTTCTACGATCAACCCTTATTTTTTAATAGCCATATTAATAATTTAATCATTTTTCCTCTCCGGTCGAAAAATGATCAATCGTCATTTAATTAGTTATCCCCGCCAGTTGTCTACAGGTGTCACTTCTGACCCAGTAAACAGCACGATAATTTGGGGATCAAAAGTAGCCTATAGCATATTTATAGTTTGAACACGGTAATCTCGGGAACTACTGGACCGATTTAAAAAAATTGTTCACCTTTCTTTCATATGTACGTAATCCTTGAATGCTGTAGGTTACATATATGTACCACGGGCGAAGCCGGGGCGGGCCGCTAGTATTCCTATAAATGAAAACGAGCTCTAACTAAGCGGATCTTGTTATACTAAATTATCGAAAAATCTACGATCTCAACAAAAAACTGTTACAATTGTCTTCAAACCTTTGCCTCCTCAACATTCTTCTACGAGTATGTAGATCTGTCTCTTGACTTTTTCCAAGCTGTTATTCTATCCATGCTTTTGGGAAATTCTTCGACGCAGTCCTTTTATCGTTTTTTGTATATTCGAACTGGTATCTTCTGTTATGGGGTCAATTCGTTATAATTGGTGTTCATTTAAACATTTTTTGAGGTCAATTTTAATTCCAACTCGTCAAAACTCAAATTCACTTTGCCATCTATAGGTCAGAATCCCAATCGTGGACGAGCCCACTCATGCTGTTTGAAGAAGCCAATCAATTTAAAACGCTAGGCTTGTACCAATCAATGTCATGGACTGAAGCGCGAACTCCCAGCGACCCATTTCCACAAAAATTGCCCAGCCACGGCCATTCACCTAATGATCTCATCGCCCCAGAATAAAATTCTCTCGTTTAGACCAATTGACTTTGTTTATGGAACGTTTTCTCAGGCGATCTACTTTCTGTAGGTGATGTGCGTGTCTGAATCCTTCCGCGTGCGATTTTATTTTACCTACTACTAACGTAGCCGGGTCACAATAACTGCCCGTGCATCCGCGTCGCACGCAGGGTTGTCAGTTTACATACATATTTATCAATAACGTAAACCCAATGCGCTTGAGTGTCATCTTTCATGACGGAACATGGTTACCTAGAACAGCACGATTAAATAGAATTGAAGATCATTGAGATTAAAAGAGACTGGGAGAGATTTCTCTCGGCAATAACGCCGTCATCTGTGGTGTAAAGTTGTGGTCAAGCATGGAACTATATTGTTCAAGAGTAATTTATACATCGAAAAACACTACTTACATTACTCTTAACGTGTCCACTGGTGGACCCCAAGAGATTATCTGAAAAGATGAGATTCAAAGCCATAATCCACCATGCTAACTGTGGTTTGCTGCATGGTCCATTTCGTCGAAAAATACCTTGCGTAGAAGTTGTTGGCTTTCACGATGTTTTTCTTTGCTGTTAAAGGCTGTTGTTAAGATAACTTATAGATCTGCACTTGGAATAATACTAAGAGATGTAGGCGAGATATGAACGGTATGAACCTACGATTATGAAACGCTCGTTTACTTGGCCACCACGTCTTGTTATTGATCCAATAGACTTATTTAATTTCTAAACAGTTTACATTAGCAAGTTAATTTGGCAACCCTGGACGCCCGCGCCACGTCCAACCGTAAAATAGAATAGAACATCTGGGATGTACCTAATCCAGTTACGATTCTAAAGATTCTGTCAATCCGTGAAATAACGCCACTTGTATTGTGTCTCACTGTGGTTTAACTACTCGAAACATGAGAATTTAATTACGCGGAAACTCTTTGTTCTGCGATTTTTGACGCTTTATTTTTACTCTTTGTGATGTAAAGCAACTTGCGATTGAAAAGACTCGCTAATTCGAAACGCGAAGTATTGGCCTCCCACAAAGCGCCTTGCAGTCTACAGGCTAGGTTCTGCTGCGTTGGGCAGGTCATGTGACGAAAATTATAAGCTGAACAATTTCCTTAGTACAATATTGGATAGTCACAATAATCCGCTAGTGGCGTCGGTTGCCAACGGTTGTAAGCGGTGGCTCAAACTCTAGGTGATGAACCCCAGTATTACTCACCTTCGCGAAGTGGGTAACCGCGATACACACAATAAGCTCCTTATCTTTTAGCAGATCGTAAAACCACATCAATGAGAAAAAATCACTAGTCTGTGTGCAAAATCGCAATAAAACTTGATTAATAGCGTGTTCCTTTTCAATGCGCTAATTTGTGTTGCCTATTAATATTGCTAATTAATAGTTCTAATTAGTCTGTGGCAGTGATATCATGAGGTTCACACTTCGTGAAAAAGTAAGCTAATGGACTGGTAGAGCACCCAACGAGATAATTTTCATAAACTTAAAGCTTTTATGAGTTTCTAGTGACATTTATAATACTGTGTTAATAAGATCGGTGTTGTCTATTGTCTATAGTCAGCTCATTTTCTTTGTTAATTTTTTTTATTTAATGTTATGAATAATGTTTTATGGAATGGCCACAACTGAAATGTCCGTGAAGGTTGGTTGCGCAGGTTGGTTGTTGGTTGAGTATAGAACTTTGTTTTCATTATTATGAACAAAAAAGATATAAGTAAATGATTCAAACAATGACTTTTATCAAGTGAAATGAATGGCAGGCTAATAGTGATTCCTTTCCAGTCACCATCATAGCAGGAAAAGCAATTAATAAAAATAGAGCAAATATATACCTGTTTAAACGTAGAGCGAAAGCAGCATAAAGAAAAAAAGATATAATATTTGTATGATACATAAGAATGTCATTAGTATTATTCAATACGCGATAATTGCTATATCATTAAAAAATCTTATTTCATTTAATTCAAAGTCAAACAACGATAAACATGGCTGACGTTCCAAAGACTCAAAAGAAGAGGTTTGCCTCTACTTTATTTTGTGAAAAGAACTGTGGAATGCGTTGCCTGAGTGAGTTTCCTCTGTTAATTACAATCTTGGTGTTTTCAAATCGAGAGTGGTTCGATTTCTTCTAGTTAAACAGTAGGTATACATCACCGCCATATGCCGCATCGTCGTTGGCAAGATGGGGGACAAATCTAAACCGTTAAAAAAATATGCAAAACTAGTGTAGTGAACAACATTCGTACCATAAAATTATGTATTAATTCCAAGAATATTCCTTGTTCGTAATGCCCCAATAGAAATAAATAACCGTGGTGGTTTAAAGCAAAGTTTTAATTTTCAGAGAGTTTATAAACAATTCAAAGTCAAACAACGACAAAAAAGAACAGATTTACTGCGTGAACAGCAAAATAAAAGGCAATTAGTATTCATGGTCCACATATTTTAGAACATCAATAGTTTGTTTATCGACACACATTGTTGTACTTAAACCGAGTATATTTAGAGGCTTAAAATAATATACAAACGCAGAAGATTAACCTTCGCCTTGTGCGTACTATGAGTTTCGTAACGCGTCGTATTTTGAACCGTCGACAGCTGAAGCCCCTGAAAAAGTTGTTAACAGTGAGTCTTAAAGCTATAAATTTAAGGATCAAATTGTGAAATATGATTGTTGCTCGGTAAAGGCACAAGTACTTATTCTAATGGTGTTTATGCGAACTTTTAAAAGTTTTCTTGTTTACGTTGCGAGCACGCGCGTAGCCACGCACCGGTCGGAGGAACTTTAAACAATGTTCGCGAATTATCGGCGTTACTACAAATTATTCTAAGGAAACTCTACTCGGGTAAATATAGATGCTTTAGTACGTGAAACTAGTTCAAAGTTAAACGACTTGTAGGTACCGTCCCCCCGTGTACATTTTTAATACTAGTAGCGTTATGCGGGTTTGCCCACACTGTTTCACACTCACACATAAGTAATTATCGAATGTACAATTTAAAAAAAAATATATTACCTACATCTTGTAGGTACCTCTATATATTAATGTGACGTTGCTTTTCCTACAAATCTAATTCAAAATTAAACGACTCGGTACCTCCGCCTCCGTATTTAGTTATTCAAATACGGATACTTACTATGATACTCATGCAGCACCTCACGATTTTATCCACGTAATTTCGGTTCTCATATTTTCCCCATGATAAAACACCTACAGCTACGCTAGCCTGTGTGGTAGTCCAGATTATAATCTACCACAGTACCACATCCCAGTAGTTTTTGTATGAGACAAAGAGTAACAAAGATCCATGCGATCCATTACACGTACTTTTCGCCTTTATGATGTTAAAAGGATTACTATTGCACTTGCATGGTATTAGTAGTAATAGTTTCAAAACTGTTGTTTTTAATAATCTAAATAACATAGTTATAAATAGGTATAATTAGCAGTCTACCTGAGTTTTACTCTTGGTACATAAATTATAGCATATAGCACTTAGGGATCACGTAAATTTGTGACGGTGAAAGAATTTTTGAATTCGGTCTAGTACTTTCTGAGATTAGTTCGTTCAAACAAACACCTCTTTAGCTTTATAATATTAAGTAGGTGTAGATATATATTTTAGGGTATAAAAAAAAAGTAAGTAAATCGTAATTTTTTACCATAATTCCCAAGTTACTAGCTTACTGACACTAGCTTGCTACCCTAGCTTGAAATAGTAGCCTCGTGTAGCTCGGGCATAATATCCAGCCATATGTTTAACTTACTCAATTATACTAGGTGCTTCGCGGATTGACCTGGATAGTTCCCGATCCTGCTATTCTGCCGGGACTGCAAAGTCTCGAACATCGCCGGAAAATTGCTAGCTTATCGGTTTTTTATCGGATACACTTCGGAGAGTGTGAGACTGATTTGTACGATCTGATACCACCTTGCCCTTTTTTCTATCGGAATGCTCGTAGCTCGAAAAAGCGACATCGTTTCATGGTTGATGTTCCAAAGACACGAACGAAGAGATTTGACTCTACTTTCGTGATAAGAACGTCTAGGCTGTGGAATACGTTGCCTGAGAGAGTTTTTCCCGATAGTTACAATCTTTGTGTCTTCAAATCGAGAGTGAATCGGTTTCTTCTAGGTAAACACGCTCCATCGTAGACCGCATCATTGTTTGACATCAGGCGAGATGGCGGTCAAGTGTAAACCTATAAAAGTTAAAAAAAAAAGGATAAAAATTTGCCAATGTATTATGCAGATTATTATCTCTCTATGTACCAAATTTACTCCAGATGCCTTCATTGGTTTTTGCGTGAAAACGTAACAAAGCTCCATAGACATTCATCAACTTTAGCGCTTCTAATATCTATTCGTAGGAAGCAGGATAGGGTTGGGTGGTAGGATAATGAAAGAACATTGCCAAATTCAAGCTAACTGGTTTCAATTCCAAAAAGACTTGCACACAATTTCGAAAAGTCATGAAGTTCGTGAATCATGAGGTTCACCTTAATGATATTACCAGTTATTTTGATCGTAGGAAATAGAAAGGAAGCGTGTGTACGTTCCGGATATGAGCAATCGAAGGACGTCGAATATGTTAGCGCCTTCAGATACAACGTGAGTTAAATATCCAATAGAGCACTTCCCATAGTAACCAAAGAATATTTATATTAATTACTAGCAGCTCATTCCAACTTTGTTTGGATTGAACTACTGTTTTCCATAGACTCCACCAAAGCTGAGATGTGCGAGCGGAGGCGAGACTTAACGTCTGGACTCATTTTGACGTAACTTTGTGTGAATATTACTATGGGTTCCTCCATTCTTTGAGATGGCAATTAGAACCAGTAGGTGGCACGGTTGTAAGAAATTGTATCTAATATGGTGAAAAATTACACATGATTCGATCATTTAAACTGCATTAAGTAGATACCTAATTAACGTAAGTAAAATATAAAAAAAATCTCATGAAATGTGGCACTACTTTTATTCTTCACATGACGACGTCTCCCAGGTCGGGTAGTTGTTAAATAAATAAAAAATGCAAATTTCTGTTAAGCCTTAGTTAAACTAGTAAAGGTTTAGTTAGTATTTAGACGCCTATAAGGTTCCAAGCACATCCTGCAAAGTATCCTACCATATTTTTTTTATAATAAACCATAAAGTGACAATTCATCAAACGTTCGAGGCCAAAACTTTCATTCTTTGAATTTTTTTTTTCGTTGGTTATGTATAATTAATTATACTGGATACATACGTATTAATTTTATCAAATAGGTGCCTTTTAGGCTGCAGGCACGTTCTGCGAATAAATGTTACGCTGGTTGATTTTCTAATGCACTGCTTACTCCTCGTTATCTTACGAACTAGCTCCAAGCCTGTTAATAAATCTGTTAAGAATTCGCTGTTATTCGTACGCCAGCCAAATCATCTTCTCAATGTTAGTAAATGCATTAAACGGTCAATATGCAGTTTGTAACATAACAAACAAGAACAAAGAAAGGTCAAGTTCAAAGAATCGCCTGACACACGTGAACGTTTTACAGAAGTGGCTTTGAAACGTACCTACTGAAAGAAAATAAAGAAGCTCTGTTATAATTCTAGGAAGAAGCGCAGACTCAGTCATCTTCGGTCTAAATAAGTAAAACATAATCAAGCACCATCGTTGCTTGATCTATGATTGCAAAGAATCGCAGTGAATCTTGGGGTCATAACAAACTGGCCAATATAAGCGTTTTGATCACTGGTTGGGTATTGGTCATCAGGAATACAGGCAAGGCCAGACTCGCGATTATCTAAATGAGGCATCGTTCTCATGAACTCACGTAATTGATGCGTAGAATGAGTTCTGGGCTTTCTTCAGTCTGTAGTGCTCGTATTTGTAGTATGAATGTTTACGAATGTTCTTACGTGTTTAGTTTCATGCCAATTTTGAAGTAGTTTGACGAAACAGATATTCCGTGAAGAGAGTGGATGGGTGAGTAGGTTAAGGTCCACCTGATTGGAGAATTATACCTTTATACTAGCTACCAAACATTGTTCTGGCATAGAACAGTGGCATAATTGACACTGGTCGGACTCTTTGCGGTCTCTCTCAACAATGACACTACTTATATTATCTGTGAAATAAATTATCTATGAATTGGTGGACATTTCTCACACAACACCGTCTAGCTCTAAACTTAGCAAACCTGTGCCCTATGAGAGTCAGATAGCTGATATAATTTATAATTATAAATATATACTTATTATGCAATATACAATATTTATCTAACAATCAATTGTTTGTTTACGTCACACAAATATTAGCTTTGGGTGGGGAATCGAACTCACGATCTTCAGCTCTACAAGTAGACTTATTAGTATTGACATGTACCGAAAGTATGCAATAAATGAGTATGAGTATGAGTATTATTTACCTACCTACTAGACTTATTACCAGGTTTTTACCCGCGTGCTACCCGATACCTTTATTTTTCCCGCGATTAAAGTGGGCCTTAGTAGTTTAGTTGGTAATCCTACTAATATTATAAATGTCAAAGTTTGGATGTCTGGATGTTTGGTTCTCAGTCACGTCGGAACAACTGAACGGATCGGTTTGAAAGGAACATGGTTAGAATATACTTAGTCAGGAAACATACCTATGGTACTTTATATCACAGAATATTGTCAGGGTCCCTGCTATAGAATTTAACCCGCATTGTTGTTTTTGCAAGCCTTATACGAGGCCAAAATAAAAATTAACCATGTTTGACGTTGACACGTAAAACATGACGTCCCTATTTTTATCACATGAAAGTAAAGGGAACGGGGACTGCTCTTAAACGGCTCAACCGTTTTTGGTGAATTTTGTTTTGTAAATTTGGAATAGGTCCTAAAGTATTTTCCCAACTATGAGTATGACTATAACTATGAGTATCGCACGCATGCGTTTGGTATATCATCCTTCCAACACCTTTCAACGAACTTGAAGGAGTAAAAAACAACTATTCTCAACTCCAGTGGAGTTAACATTAGAGATAATCCATGTTTTTTTAAACTAGAATATGTTCGCACTTGACCACCATCTCGCCTGATGTTAAGCGATGATTGCGATCTACGATGGACCGTGCTTACCTAGAAGAAAGCGATTCACTCGATTTGAAGATACCAAGATTGTAACTATCGGGGAAAACCCACTCAGGCAACGCATTCCACAATCTAGACGTTCTTATCACAAACGTGGAGTCAAATCGCTTCGTTCGTGTTTTTGGAACATCAACCATGAAACGATACCGCCCTTTTGTGGAACGAGAAGTCCGATAGAAGAAAGGGCAAGGTGGAATTAGATCATGCAGATCAGTTGCACACTCACCGAAGGGTATCCGATAAAATACCAAAACATGAAATATCTCTAATGTAAATAAACTACTTAATCTCCATAAGTTCTTACTGACTGCGATAGCACATAAGGTGCCTGCATATGCTATTTCGATAATCAGTACTGCTTGCGAGATGAGGTGTTACTTGCAACACCGTCGCGCCGTTGCATGCATAATGCCATCTGCACGATACCATTACCACCTATTACTGCAGTTTGCTTACATAAATACTGCTAAGTGAGGATTAAAGCTAATTTACTGGAGGAAAGGCTTCAAAATCGTGCAATGGATATACGAGGAACACACAAATTACATAGAACACCACGATTTAATTTAACTCAATACGATATTTTCCATAATTGTCCAGTTTTAGCCTTTTTAACTGACTTAAAAAAAGGAGAAGGTTATAAATTTGACAACCACATTTTTTATGTATGTTTCTCGTTTTTGGAAAACACCCGAACCGATTTTGGTAATTCTTGTTCGAAAGAGAAATGGGAAGAAAATAATACTTTCCAAATGGTCCCATATATGTAGATTTTATAGAAATCAGTACCTACTGTATGGAGTTTCAACCTGTCCAAATAGTAATTTTGCTGTAAACAAACTGTTTGCTAGACTGGCATTAAAAATTAATTATTACACCCTACCCATATTTTATTACAAAATAAACTTATAATGTTTGTAATGTACAGGACTTAATCACGATTTCATTCATTGTTTAAATACCTCGACGTTAAAAACTTATTAAATTACTAGAATTAGAACTACGAGTAAGTACTTATTTGAATAAATTTATTCAAATTAGAGGCCGTGCCCGTCACTCCAGTTTTGGTCATCAAACAATTGAATAAACTTCGGGAGACGGCAGTCTCTTTCTCACAACCGATTTGTAGAGGTCTCTTTAGAATACTAAGCAAATTGAAATTTATCGTTTAGGAACCACTTTACGCGTGCGTGACTCAACTTCCTTTGCCTGTCTCTGGAACGCGTAGGCTACAACCGCCTACTGGGAACGAGAGAAGAAACCGTGTCTCAAAGTAAAAGCTACGTGGAAAACGAGGCCGCTTTCAAAGCACTAGTTTTTATCTAGACCAGATTTTTTGCGAGCCTAATTTATTCGCGTCGGTTCAAATTTGCGACAGTATGCTACTTTAGATAAGACATACCGATACGTCAATCAACCATTGTCTAGTAAATCAATTCATGTGATCGACATTTGAAACAATCGGTGTAATGCATCAGCTCCAAATTGAATTGTAACTTTTCCATATTCCCCGCCTTCAAGTTAGCGCCCAAAATAGTAATTATTAGAATAAAATATTTTAATAGCAGGTATGAAATTACATAGAAAGGTCCTTCTTCGACTATGAAACAAAATTTTACTATCTTAGAATTCTTTATTTTTCCGGTAAGTATAATCTGCCTAGTTACTGAAAAATAAACAATTATTTTTCATAATTGATGTTACACAGCTGATTATTGTCACGATTGTCTTTAAATTTATTTGTTTGTGTTATTCTGTATAAATATAAGAAAATAAGTACTAGAAAATAGGTACCAGAAGCTTTTATAAAAATAATTCTACGTATAATATAAGTGGCAATTCAAACAAGATTTTAAGATGTGACAATATATCTCAGTTATCACGAACACAAACTGACTAACCATTCTGTAGGATACTAAAACAAACTTTTTCTTTTTTTTAAACTGTTAAAGTTCCTTAATCTCTTATCAAATTTAAAAAATTAAAGACCTTTGCAGTTAATGTGATTCAAATCAGAGAGTATAACGCGTTGCTTTCGAGTTTTCGTGGGCGTCCTAACCACATAATTTCTACGAACCCTGTATGTGGATAGCGTTAAATGTGTTAGTCGACATTTATGATTGGTACAGAACGCCAACGCATACATTGTGCAAGAGGTCGCTTTAGTATGCACATTGATTTCTGCGGCTCTTTAGTGTAATGAAAGCAGGACTCGCAATTCTGCTCAATACTAATGATAATATATTTAGGACAAGACGAAGGCCTGTGAGTAGACAATTGCGAGAAACATGTTCCTTAAGGAAGAGAACGCATTCCACTTTATCTACCACTCATAATTTTCACTTCCCAGTCTTACTATTTTTCATTTGCCACGCAGTGGTTGTCTAGAAGAGAATGCTTTTAGCGATAAGGTCGCCAATTTTTACTGTATTTTGAGGTTACGTATATTTGTTATTTTATTTTCAAAGTAAATGCAATAAAAAATCAATACTTTTATGTCCCTCTATATAGTCCAAGATCCCTGAACCGCCAGACGTCACGTATTTTCTGATGAACGAAATGTGGACTTTTGAGTAGAGTTAGTACATACTAAGAACACATGCTTACCCGTTAACTTACTTAGACGGCCAATTTTGAGATATGGGGTCCAGAAGGGACATAAAAATATTACTTACTTCACGTATTTTCTAATGCGATAACTGATTTTCACGTATGTTATAGGCAATATCTTTAAAAATAAGGCCACAATATTCCCAGACACTTTCCGTCGGCCGTTTTGCTTAACATACGCTTTAAAACTCCCAAAATAATAACTTAACTTCACTTAAATTCTCATACTCCATTTGTAGGTATATATATTTATCAGACAACTATTTTAAAACCTTTTCTAAAAATGCAGACCGATCTAAAGAGCCATATATATATATGTTTATCAAACAACTATTTTAAAACCTTTTCCAATACAGACCGATCTAAAGAGCCAATCATACCCTACTAATCATACTACGTATAGAGTTGGCACCACGGATATCCGTGGTTGGCACAAACGCTTTACACCGAAAGCACAGGTAGCATATTTCTTGCCTTGTCGCTCTTGTGGAAGAATCATACTGTCCTGACTGACTGTACTGACTACTACTACATGTCGCGGCACATCACTCTGTTGCCATAGAAAGTATGCACGTCATCTGCTTACGATTGACACAAAGGAACCATGCGGAACACCTAACTCTATACGTAGTATATGTAAACTCTTTGGAAATCACCGTCAGTTTACAATATAATAAGATATAAACTCGGTGAGATTATAATCTTATGTTAGTTACTTTATAATCCAACGTGATTAGATTATAATCTGCCGGTTTTATAATTTTACGGTGACGTATATTACTATTTTGTATTCACTAAACTGAATGTGTAATCATTGCCTGAAAATATGAAGTTAAGTAGTATCCAGACAACATCTAAGTTGGTCCAATGTAACAGATAGATAGATAGATAGATAGATAGATAGATACTCTTTATTGTCCACAATACGAAAACAATATACAAAACGATATATCCTTAAAGCTAGTGAAACAAGTGGCGACCTTATCGCTAAAAGCGATCTCTTCCAGGCAACCGAAGGTTGGAGAAAAAGATGAAATAGAGTTAGACGGGGTTAGGGTACAGTGTGACTTAAGGTATTTTATAAACTTACATATTAATAATCATACATTCTAATACTTGGAATACTTAGTTCAATAATACACTAATAAATACAAAACATAAATAATATACATACTTAAATAAATAAAATAACAACAAAAACAAAACGAATATTTGATAAGAATAATTAATTTCAGTGTCATGTCAGCAGTGACAGATAGAATTCCTTGACTTGTTTCTGAAAAACAGGCAGTGTTGGAGCGTGTCTGACGGGCACGGGTAAGGCATTCCATAGTATGACAGCCTGGAACGCAAAAGATTTGCCGTAAAAGTTTCAGAACGTGCAGGGGCGGTTTCAATGATAAGTTGTCATTTGATCGTAAAGGTCGAGAATGCACATTGCTCCAGAAAGTGAAGCTTTTAAGTAGCGGGGGTTGAAGGCTTAAACAAGACATTATAAAGTAGGGAGAGGATATGAGCATTCCGGCGAAAACGAATGGGGAGCCACTTGAGCTGATTACGAAATTCGGATATGTGATCATATTTGCGTAAGCCAAATATAAATCTAATGCAATAATTTTGAAGACGCTCAAGTTTATCAAGCTGGGTCTCAGTAAGGTTAAGAAAGCAAACGTCTGCGTAGTCTAGGATTGGAAGGAGGAGGGACTGAGCAAGTGTAACTTTGGTAGCAGTGGGTAGAAAATTGCGGAGTCGCCTCAATGATCCACCAGACGCAAATATTTTGTTGCTTATTGATTCCAGGTGCGCATCCCAACTCAAAGTATGATCAAAAATCACGCCAAGATTCTTCACTGTTTTACTGTAAGGTATTATAGTTTCATCAAAAACAATTTTAGGTACTATGGCCCAGTCAATTCGAGATACCATATAAGAACTGCCTATGATAATGACTTGTGTTTTTGCGGGATTAACATTCAAACCGAAACTTTTACTCCAATGCAAAATTTGCCGCAGATCAGAGTTCACAGCATCAACTGCTACATGCAAATCGGACAGCGACGCTTGGGAATAAAAATAATAAAAATAGATAGAAAGATAACTCTTTATTGTGACACAAAAAACAGTAAAATTACAGTAAAACACTTATGGACTAGCGCCACAAATGGTGGCCTTATTGCTGAGAGCAATATCTTCCAGGCAACCAGCTTAAAAAAAGGAAAATCGCCCAGAACAAGGTGAGGCGAGGCGAGGTGACTTTTCTTAATTAAATGTAATAATAAACGTATTTTTGTTAAAGTGATGTAAAGGATACATATATTTCAAAGAATCCAGTGGACTCTGATACAATGTAACTGCATCACAAGTTGCAGAAACCTTATGTAGGAGTTGTAGTAGTCACAATAAGCCTACAAAAGTTTAAAATGTTAAATTATTCTGAACCAGAGTCAATCCCTTTAGCGTGTGTGGTCTATGAGCTACGAGCGTCTATTTTCGTTACAATTTATATTCATTACACGAAATTGTTTCCAGTGGCAAGGGCTCAAGGGCCTCAGTTTTCAAAACCATTCGCTTATATTCACTTTGTACTATTTCGAGAAAACATACGACGCGAACATTCATTTGTTTACGTTATACGAGTAATTAGCGCTACGGGCTACGGGAAAAATGCTAATGCTATGCTAACGATGAATGGTACTACAATAATGTTTCTTTTAATAAGAAAACAGATGAGTTTTCACCAGACGATGTTGCAGATTTGGAGTAAACTGTGACCCTATTATTAAGATTCTGTTGTCCGTTTGTCTGTCTGTTTGTTCGTCTGGCTGGTGACAGACGTCACCAACAACGACAGGTTGTATCTATGTCATGAATTGTAATAGTTAAATAGTTGAAATTTTCAGGATGATGTATTTTTGTTGCCCCTATAACAAAAAGACTGGCACTTGACTAGTTTGCTGCTATTGGGCCCTCTTGAACAAATTCAGTCATAAAAAAAACAGTGATAATAAACGAGTGATTTTAAAAATCGAGCCCGTTGATGAAGGACAAAAATGTTGCCAGCTAAATTAATTATCCCATTATGTGTGTGACGACGTTTATGAATAACTGCGAACTGCACATTGCTAATTGATCATAGTAGTTAACTGCTACATTTTAGTCACGGATTTAGTTTGTAGATTAATCATTATAGTTTATTAATCTCTCCGACTTCATAGTAATGAGTAGAGATATTTCTTAGTAGTGGATTGTCTTTGTCTACAGTTGTGTTTAGATGTTGCACGCAAGTCACACTACTGCTGGATGGCCTGAGTGCAAAACTACACGTGAAGCTATACTACTATTTGTTTTCAGGTGTATGAGTTTGACATCACCAATGGTTTTTTACGGTGAAGGAACGAAGCTTAAGGAAACGAACGTGACACAAGAAAATAATTATCATCATCCGGTCCCATTTGCCCAGTGAAGTGGATTATGGTCTTGACTCTCTCCTTATGAGAGAAGACCCCAAATACCTGCAATGGGAACACAAAGTAGGCTGCTTAAGCTATCCTTAAGTTCGGCTGGTCTAGGAGAACGGCAAGAGCCAATCCACTGGTTCCAATCCCACGCGCACCACTGTCTCTTTGGAGCCATGTGCGCAAAACATGAGGAAACGATTATGTTCCTAGAATCTTTCAAGTTCATGCAGCATCCTCCAACCTGCACCGGCAGGTCTACCGCCTAAGTATCTTACTTTCTGCTGTGATTTGTGATGTCATCGGCCAATTTGATAAAGCCGATGAAAGCAGACAACTACATCTGCTTTCAGTTGCGCTGATTACGGATAGCATTTGTAGTTGCCTGCATTCATCGGCGTTATCACATTGGCGGATGACATCACAAATCAAAGCATAGCAGAAAGCAGGAGAGCTAGGCGGTAGACCTGCTGGCCAGCGTAATGGATTACGGCCTTGACTCTTTCCTTGCGAGAGAAGGCCCCGAGTCCTAGCTGTGGGAACATTTAAACAGCTTATGTAAAGCATATACACCCATGTATATGCAGTTTCATAATAAATAATCACTAGGTCATACAAATATTACCGTATGTTTCAGTTAAAGATATGAAGTTATTGCTTAATAATATTAAACTATCGGTAAGCAAACCGCCGCATTATGGTGCCGTCAGCAAGCATGGCGATGTTCATTAGAGTTTGACATTACGACGTAGCTCGGTAAAAAGGTAATTGCAAAGTAATGGACCGTGTAATGGTGGTTATTGGGCGTGGGCTGAAGAGCAACGGCTCTATATGAGCTTACCCAGAAAGGATATAAGGTGCATAGGATGCGTGGCACTAATTTTGATAAAATACAGCTAAACTAATAGAATTCGTAAAATAACATAAGATTGGCACGAGACTGAAATGCGGTTGCGATTATGGGCAGGTGTACTCGTATTGGTTACCATTAGGTATACGACCTACTCGACCTGTCCCTCTACACTATAAAAAAAAATATTTTAAATTAAATTAAAGCCCCTTTTATTTCCAATCATCAGGAGTAATTTTACATACATGATTATTACCTACTTATAAACAAAAAACAAAATTTCACTCTGATACCAAAATTCACTTATTCTTTATCTTCTTTGTTTTATCAATTTCCATTTTAATCACTGTCGAAACTTTCTTCATTTTCACTGATTGGAACCTTCTCGGTGTAGGCCTCCTCCAGCTTATTCCAGACCTCTCTATCCTTTGCTTTTGTTCTCCATTCGTTTCCTGCTATAGCTAGTATTTCATTTATCCATCTTTTTCTAGGGCGTCCTTTTCTTAAATAAAAAAATGTATACGGATATATTATACCAGTCCATGCATTACACGGTTTTCAGATCTGGAACCATGAACGGTGTATCATTGCGTACACCCCTACAAACTTTATACTATAAGTACTTAACTTCTATTGTACCAAGTCGAATGTACAGCAGCACAGAGAAATGTAATGCCTCTTTGTTTTCTCCGGAAACAGGAACTGAGATAGAGGCATCGGATGATGTTTTTATTGCAAGATGTCAGTTGTTCATTTTACGATAAAATTATGATAGTTTTACTATCCACAAAACAACTTCTAAAATAGCTAGCTCGTACCATTGAGGCGGTTTCAGAATGCAAATACCTGTAAAAAATATGAGACAGAAAATTATTATTTTATAATATTAGTATTATGTATATAATTTTATAATAAACATAGTGTCTAATTGGTTGATTTCATAATTATGACTTAATATGTGTACATTATACAGAAAGTATGAGTGTGCAGGTAGGTTACACGAGTAAGAGTATAACTAACGTAATTAGGCCTACCTACACATTTAAATTAATTTATGAATAACTCACGTGTGTCGTGGGTCGGTGAAACGATCTCCATTACGTCAAAGGTGAAGTTAATATTTTTTTGTAAGAAAAATTAGAAAATCATACCTACGTAAGTGTTATCGTTTGACGTATTTTTTCACTTATATGGCTCTCATATCTGTCATTCTGAAAACTGAAATCTCGTGAATGGGATGACTTATATCTAACCCTTATTGATATTATTCTGCCTCTACATAGACTCAGAATTGGTGGGATGAAAACTACCGCTTTTAGTAAGTGCCAAAGTGTGTGTGTGTGTGCTACGAGATGATAACCTGTTAGTGAAATATAGTTTTTTGTGTCCCAGGCGTAAATAACACAAAAACTGTTTACTGAGATTTTTTTGTGAAAAATAAAACAATTCTACTTAATATTATTATAATAATTGAGATACCTATAAAGAGTACCTACTGCGCCTAACTACTAAAGTTGTACCAATATTTTATACTAGATGTCCGCCCCGGCTTCACCCGTGGTAAATATATACCACTCATCGGGATCCTGTACACATTATCCAACGGTGAAAGAATTTTTGAAATCGGTGCAGTCATTCCTGAGAATATCGCATTCAAACACAAAACCTCTTCAGCTACCTGCTACGCCACCTGTTGAAAATTGGTCGTACCAACTCAGATTTAGTAACAAATTTGATTAGCAAAGGTTTAATGACGCAATCTTAGACCCATGCTCCCATGCTGTCGTGTCAAAGCACGGTAAGAAAACTCTCAAAAGGAATATTTTTCCCGGTTTTGTTACATTGTTGATTCATGCTCCGTTTCTATTAATAGTAGCGTTATGTTCTATAGCCTTCCTCGATAAATGGACTATCCAATAAAAAAAATCTTTCAATTCAGATCAGTACTTCCCGAGATCCTAGCGTTCAAACAAACAAACAAACTCTTCAGCTTTATAATATTAGTATAGATTTAAATGACCCTCCTGTAAACATACTCGTATGTATGAGTTGGTATAGTATTCCTTGAAGGTATCGATTCTACTTTGATTCAGACCTTATTAACCTGCACTATACGAGTATGTCTGCTACATGATAAGCGTTAACCTTTCTAAATTGCTCCAACGCAATGATATCGTTCAGCAATCAATTGGCGAATAACTGAGGTCATGTGTCGCGACGACCGACGGATCCATTGATCGACTCGTTCCATGACGATGATTTTGATTCGAAGGCGCTAATCGATAGAAAGCTTTTATAAACTACTACTAGTTACCCTGCCACGCTTCGCTGTGGCACATTGTGATGCAAAAATTAGATAAAAACAATCCTTGATGCGGATTATATATCATTGTAAAATTTCAGCTCGATCGGTGTAGAACTTTTTGAGTTTTTGAAGCGTACACAAACCAATATAACATTTTTATATAGAGATATATCTAATATATAAAATTCTCGTGTCACAGTTTTTGTTGCCATACTCCTCCGAAACGGCTTGACCGATTTTGATGAATTTTTTGTACTTATCCGGTATCTATGAGAATCGGCCAACATCTATTTTTCATCCCCTAAATGTTAGGGGTAGTCCACCCTAAATTTTTATTTTATTTTTAGACAAAATTTTAATTTCTATTATTTTATGATACAACATACAAAAATACATACAATGCTCAATTTTTACCATTCTACGATCAACCCTTATTTTTTAATAGCCATTTTAGTAATTTAATCATTTTCCTCTCCGGTCGAAAACTGATCAATCGTCATTGTGACAGGTGTCACTTCTGTGACCCAGTAAACAGCACGATAATTTGGGGATCAAAGGTAGCCTATAGCATATATATAGTTAGAACACGCTAATCTCGGGAACTACTGGACCGATTTAAAAAATCGTTTACCGTTATTTTTTCATATGTTCGTAATCCTTGACCGCTGTAGGTTATATACATGTACCACGGGCGAAGCCGGGGCCGGGCGGGCGGGGGCGGGCCGCTAGTCTAATATATAAAATTCTCGTGTCACAGTTTTCGTTGCCATACTCCTCCGAAACGGCTTGACCGATTTTGATGAAATTTTTTTGTGCTTATCCGGTATCTATGAGAATCGGCCAACATCTATTTTTCACCCCCCTAAATATTAGGGGTAGTCCAGCCCTAAATTTTATTTTTTATTTTTTAGACAAAATTTTTAATTTCTATTTTTTTATGATACAACATACAAAAATACATACAATCCTCAATTTTCACCCTTCTACGAATCTACTATGTCAGTTCTACTATGTCAGTCAGTCAGTCAGTCAGTCAGTCAGTCACCTTTGAGTTTTATATATATAGATAGCCATTTTAGTAATTTAATCATTTTTCCTCTCCTGTCGAAAACTGATTAATCGTCATTTAATTAGTTATCCCCGCCAGATGTCTACAGGTGTCACTTCTGACCCAGTAAACAGCACGGAGTAGGGATGAGAACGAAGCCTGTCTCCTTTCTTTCTAATTATTTATATGGCAAAACAACGTTTGCCGGGTCAGCTAGTATAATATAGAGACTACTACGCTTCAAGTCAGTTTACGTTTCAAAAGTAGGTACTTAGACCTTAAGGCTAGGTAGTTCTGTCAAATTAGGCATTTAACGCTGTCTTGTTCTCGAGACCGTCACCGACCGCGGCATCGGTGCCACAGTGCAGAAATAACATTAAAATATTGGACTATGTAATTTAAACTCATTTTTTGACGTGACAACGTCTTATAAATTGGTTTGCCGGGTGACACTTCAAGAAACTACGATACGCTCCGCTCACGTTATGCGCTCACAACGAGAGCGAGTGAGAGGCACGCGTCCCTTCCACTCGGGCATGGTTAGCCCGCCTAAGAGCGAGAGAGACAGACATAAAAAGTGAAAGGCACGCGTCACTTACGTAAAATTATTTTACCACTCAAAGTCGTTGTCACGTAAAACTTTCGCCCGTATACCGACTTTACAGGCAACCAATTTTTGTTCAAGATTTGTTTATACTAGTGATAACAATTTTGTGAATTGTGAAGTGAAACGAAGAAATATTAAATTTATCTATACTCGTAGATATACAAAACTTTTCTTTTTGGTCACACTATAAGTTGAGAACGGCTTTTCCAATTTCATGCATCTTTTTAAAATGTTTCCTAATAATTCACAAGTTCGTCAAAATTAATGAAAAAATGTGCTGAAACGGAATGAAAGGCCAGTAAAAATAGAAGGTTTTTGGTCAACTTTACACTAAATTTCTAATCCAATTTTTTTCTATGAGGTAAAGATCACTTACTGAGCATAAAATTACAAAATGCTCACAGATCCAGGTAGAGCTCCAAACGCCAATTGAAAAAATCTGTTTTAGCCGATATTTTGGAAACTATATATTTTGACAATAATTGTAGAAAATAAAATTTTGCATCTTTTGTTGCTAGTAAACTTTTTTGTAAAACTTACCGTTTACGATATAAAACCCATTTAATGATACGATTGCGATGATGCCGATAATAGTGGATGTAAATAATGTGGTCTACGATGGAACTTGTTTCTCTAATAGAAACAAGCACAGTGTGCCTCGTAACCCCAAGGTTCGAACCTTCGACAAAAACCCACTCTGGCAATGCGTTTCACAGCTTAGTTGTTCTTATTACAAAATGGAGACCAAACTCTTCGTTCAACTCTTCAATCATGATGATGAACAGTGCTGTTTATTCGAGCAACGAGCAATATGATAGAATAACTTTAATTTAAAACCCCGACTACAAAAAAAAAATCTACACGTAAAAAATATTACCTACTATCTAAGGACACTTTGGCGAGTCAGACTAGTCTTAGAACATCTTTGTTACCAAAATCCATCCAGCCGTTTGGAAGATAGGTGGAAATAAAAGATTTACAAACATAAAAGATACGCGCGAAAAACATAACTCTTCTTCCATTCCGGTAAAAAGGGACATGTTTATGCTACTGGGAACAGAATTCACATCTTATTATTTTGACATTGTTATCATCAAATTTGACATAATAAATCGTAATCGGTAAGTTCGAAAAAAAAAGTTTACTGGTAACAAAAGATGGGAAATTTTATTTTCTACAATAATGAAAGGCTTTATAACTTTTTCAGAATTTCAGCCAAAAACGTTTTTTCGAGCTGGCGCTTGAAGCTCCACCTGGATTTGTTATTATTTTGTGATTTTATGCTCAGGAAATGATTCTAAACCTTATATAAAGAATACGAATCGGAAATTTAGTACAGAGTTAAATTCTACGAGTAATTTTACTGCCTAAAAGGCTTCTTATCAAATTTGGTCGGGTGTCTAAATTTCTATGAACAATATTAACATTTTCATACAAAAAAAATTTAAAACAATAAATTTTGGTGGTGTCACAAACTTGGAAAAGAAATGAAAAATAAAAATTCTAACAAAACCATACGTGTATCTATGGAAAGGTGTTCAAAATTGTATTGAAGTTCCTAACATTTTTTTTCTAAACTGAATAGTTTGCGCGAAAGTCTCTTCCGAAGTGGTAAAATCTGTATGTGAGGACTTTTCTTCCAAGTACTAAATACCTTACTACCAAAGAATTTACCTAAATGGCATATAAATGCAAGTTAGGTATCATTTATGATACCTAACTTGCATTTATATTAGGGGATTTACGCAGGGGATTTTTCCCCTCTCATTATTTCCTTATCCCGATCTCTGATTTAACGGACGAATATTTTACCGATACTTATCTATTTTCCATTACATCCGCATTGAATGTTTTACTGATGTGGTATCGACGTCAGTTTTTTGAGACTCCCCTTTTGGTCTACAACATAAAGTAAACAGCGTACTAATTAGTATCAGCGTCTATTTGCAATTCCAATAAAAACGGTATCAAAAATCAAGATCATAGCGTGCTTCACTAGTAATACCTACTGATATTGTTATACTGTGGCACTATGATCGTAATATTTAAAATTTATTGGTTGTCAAAATTGCAAAATCAAGCACGGGCCCGTCGTCCGTGAGCGCCGAAACGCGACTGATCAGGCTTGCCGAACGGCGCGCTATATATATGGTAGATATTAAAACATAGTGAATAACTGATACTTTTTTATCAAGTCAAACTCTGCGAATGCATCTATAACTTTTTAGTGGCTTTCGTTGAGTACAAAAATGTAGTAAAAAAATTCATTAGTTTAGTCATAAACTTGAAAAAACTTTTTCAAAAGAGGTAACTTTGGATTTTTTTCTATCAAGTAAAATTCAATAAATCGTGTTATTGACTGCGAATTGCACTAGATTAGATCCTTAACTATTACATATATTTTTTTCAGAGTTTAATACACTATTTTAAAGGTCTTAAAGTTGTTTTAAAAATTCAAAATAGTGTGAGTGCTAAGAGTGATGGACGAACGAGATATGCGCCTGATGGTAAGCAATGCGCCTGCTCATAATAGCACAATGTCAACCAGCTATTTGGACATGAATAGCCCAAATCACTGCCTAGTATTACACTGTGCTCGTCATCAGGAGACAGATGATGTATCTTTTTCCCTGTATTTACTCTAGAAACATTATACTTCACATAAGAACACAGTGGTATTGTGAGTGTGAGCAATGTACCTACTATTTGTATATTGCAAATATCACTAGCATCGTCCGCCGTTTTACCCGCGAAGTTCCTGTTTCCGTTATTTCCCCGGGATGGAAAATGATATCCTAGTCATAAATAAAAGTATAACTTATTTTTATACATTTGTATGAATGAATGAATTTTTATTGGCACTTTGTTTTATCGTAAAAAAATAAATAACCCAATTTACGTAAGTATAACAGAATAAATCATAATTGTAACGTACCTATTAGTTCAAAACTGTTTGATTACTGGTATATGAAATAAACTATTTTCGTAGAAAAAATTTAACCGACTTCAAAACCACAAATAGGCACTCAAAAGCGAAAAGTAAACTAAAATATTTGTGGTTTTGAAGGCGGTTAAATTTTTCCTACGAAAATAGTTTATTTTACCCTTTTTTAGTGTAAAACAAGTTTTTATGAATCCATTTACACAACATGTATTGGCAGGATCGAGTTTCATAACTTTTGTGAAATCTACAACTACGTCATCATTCAGAAAATTGTACGCAAATTTTAGTTTATGGTTCATATTTCAAAAACCACACGACCGATTTCGATAAGATTTATATGGGGCCATTCGGGAAGCATACCCATCCGAACACAAAAATAAATTTCAAAATCGGTGCAGGGGTTCTCGAGAAATCAGGAAACATACATAAAAAAACATAGGAGTCGAATTGATAGCCTCCTCCTTTTTTGGAAGTCGGTTAATAAAATAAATAAACAATCACTTCTAAGCTTATGGGTTGTTAAGCAGGTGAATTGTCAAGTTCGAACTTCGTAAAGCCTCTAATTTGGTTTAAAATTAGACATCCCTTTAGTCTCCAATTATTAAACAGAATAGCTAAATACTGACCCATCAAATTCATTTAGGAGACACAGTTTCCACCATAGTAACTATTTCAATTACGAGTCACGAGGATGATCTGAATTTCTATTACATCCGTAGGTACCCATTTAATTCAATGAGGATAGTTTTTGTTGCTTTCAGCTATTGTGGAAGTTCGTTAGCATGGGTTGTGTTGTGGTTTACCGGTTACCAAATGGGTAGGTATTGCTTGTTACATCAGATTAATTGTGGCGTAGACTATAAGTACAACCATTTATTAAGATGAACATAAATAAGTACTTATACAATATGGCCTAATAGTGTGACTGGTGGGGGTCTCTAAAGAATTTCAATTGTTTTTTACCGCTATTTCCACATCCTATTTTTTAACCCCTGACCAAAAAAAGGGGTGTTATAAGTTTGACGTTGATGTCTGTCTGTGGCACCGTAGAGCTCAAACGGATGGGCCGATTTCGATGCGGTTTTTTTATTTGAAGGTTAATTTCCGTGCGGAAGTTCTTAGCTATGTTTGGTTAATATCGATTCAAAATGCCTTCACAAAATGACGGACAAAATATTTGTTCACAACCTACCTCAATATGGGTATCAAATGAAAGGACTTGACTATAGTCCGTTCCACGAAGAGGTGAAGAAAATGTAAACAAATCAATGTCACTCTCAATATGACAGACCAGCATTTCTCAACCTTTGTTTTAGAAGATTCTTTGTTTAGTTCGTTGTAAGCGTCTCTGTTTGCCCTTTTAGATTTTCGTCACAACAAGGTTAAATATATTCCAATAAGTCCGTTTCCAACCTTTTGTCTTATTTCTAGTATTTTATAATTATACGTTTATTAAATATGTGGTGCGCATAAGTTTAAAACATTAATACAAAAATAACTTGGGTGGTTGGTTCATGGAACACAATAGTAACATATAAACAGTTTTTTATTAATATTAATTATTAAGTACAGCTTTGTTTTGTTATGTAGCACTTAAATTCCTTTTTCATTATGTATGTGAAATGACTGACTTTTTAGTAAACTTAAATTTAATATATATTTACATAAGGGGTGGGATGTAAATATATAAGTATATATATGAGACGATCTTCTTAGCATTCCATGGATTCACCGTGCGGGTGCCGGGTCCATCGTGCGGCAGAGAGAGAGAAATCCCGAGTAGATCCCGAGACTTGTGACTCGGGCGTACGTTTAACCCCTTAAACGTACGCCCGAGTCCCTTTCTGACGTACATCAACACTCACCTTCACTACTCGTTTTTCTCTCCCTGCCCAGCCAAATCTGATATGAACCTACTAGCGCAGCTTTAGGTACTCGTATATATATCCACATTCAGATCTGTATCCGTGGATGTACTTTTTTTCACAATACAGCAAATCACTAGTGTAGTTCTTACTACCTGTGTAGCTACCATTGCTATTATTTTGTCTTAATAAAAAGTAGTGTACCTATATAAGTGGTAACCTATATACTATTCCTTGCTATAATTATTGATCTACGTTTTATATTTGAACTAAAAAGCAATCAAGTCTGAGTATATAGCTAACGTGGCCCTTAAACTTGATTCTGTAACAAACAAATAAGGTAAGTAAAATGACAAAACAAATGGTGGCACACAAAATATATTGGTGGCACTATTTCTACCCGTTCTGAGAAGATTCAAATAGTTTTAATATTTAAGTGCCCCATTGGGTATTTTTTTAATAAGAGTGGTAGGTGTAATTCATTCAAAAATGCAATCAATTTCTACTGCGTTAGATGCTGTTGCAATTAATTTTAAAACGTATCGAATACTGACTAGTGCTTTCATTTATCCTAATATAAGATTTTTACATCCAAACAAATTTGTTAATGAGCGTTTTGTTTTTACAATAAGTTTTTTTTACATTTATTATTTTAACATTAAGTTATTGCTCGGCTTAGGTGGTTTTGTCACGCCAATACGCAGATGCAGTGCCTGGTTCTAATCTCACGCGCACCTCTGCTTTTTTGAATTCATGAGCGTAATGCTTTAGCAGCATTACGCTCATGAAAGAAAACACCTTAAGCAAACTGGCATGCTCCTAAAAATTTTCGAGGTCAGAGAGGTTTGTCATCCACCACCAACACGGAAGAATTATAGCCGCCCCAGCAAAGAACTTTTAGTGGGTCGCTTATGTGAGCAGCGTCCCGCAAATTTACCCGCTTAGATCCCTTTTCCGTAATTTTCCTCCATAAAATAAACTTATACCTATGCTTTCCAGATCATAATCTAACCGTGTTCCGCGTTTAAACCTGAGCCGTTTAGCTGTTCCATCTTGATAGAGCAACGTACATCTAAACTTTTGCACTTATAATAAGGATTAGTAGATTTTCTTGCGAATAAATATACATTATTTAGTGGTTCATTAGGTAAACGTCTTATAATTTACGTGCAAAAAGTAATGGTATGATATATCAGAAACATGCGTATACTTAAGTGAAGTGAGATCAAAGTTCAGTATTATGATATTATATGCCTTGTTTGTTGACTTCAACGACTAAAGAATAGAGATCTAAATGGTCTTAAATGGTCAGTTCTATCTATTTATAATAACATAGACTAGTTTTAAATACTTAAAATATGATTTGTTTTTATAATTAATGATAATTATTAAAAGCAGTCTAACTTGGCTGGTTTTAATATCATAATATTGAACTTGTCTTTCACTTCACATTTATGTTTTGATGGGAATCGCAGTTTGAGAAACATAGATCAAATTGCCACTGTTTAAAACAGTATCTACCACATTCTACAATTACTATTTATAACTTTCAAGATAAGTTAATAAATCGTTATTTGATCAATACAAATCCAAGTATGTTGTATTTAAGATCACAGTAAAGTCGAATCATATTTGTGAAAAATATTTTAAGACAGTTTTAGAAAATACTAAGGTTAAACGATTTTTATGTTATGGTAGCACCTTTGTTTACATTTTCTACACCTCTTCGTGGAACGGACTATAGTAGAATACTATACATTATAAAAAAACAAGATGGCCGCCACCACAAAATGGTGAATTATATTTTTTTTTTTCACCACTACCTCAATATGGGTATCAAATGAAAGTGTTGACTAGTAGAATACATTGCACTATGGTAGGGGAGCCCACGATGCTAAACGGGGAGTTACTCGAGCGTCATAGAGACCCATTGGATAGCAAAGCTTAGGTAATAAGAAGAAAAAAATGTTGAAAAATGTTACCTTTTCCTTTGTGGGGGGCGCGGCTATTGAATTTCAAATATGAAAAATCAGCTTCATGAGCTAATTAGCGATGAATTTTTGTTACTTCGGCTTGTGTAATAATTGGATATTATATTTTTCGTCATCCTTGAATAATTTCTTTAAAATAAAATAACCACGCTCGAGAATGTAGAAATGTTTTTTTAATAAATTTGTAGCCCTCCCCTCTCTTTGTGTCACTCTCGAATTGTCAGATTAGTGGAATATACACTTCTTAGCATGTAATTAATTTACCCTATCTTAATCTGACGTGCTCGAGAATAACTGATGAACAAAAAAATTTTTTTCCTAATCGGCTTTATACATGAGGCTCATATTAAGTTGAGCTAATTTACCGGGTACAAGGTTTCCAACTGTATATTAATCTGCCGCGCTGGAGTAAATCCCGAAATCCCCTCTTGGGCTCCCCTACCACTATGACAAATTTCAAATCCAAGATGCCCGCTTCCACATAATGGCGAAGTACATTTCTTTTTTCACAACTCCCTTAATATGGGTATCAAATGAAAGGGCTTGACTAGTAGAATGTTGTACAAATGACAAATCCGAGGTAGTCGGGTGTTAATCAAAATTTTTAATTTAGTTTTTGTTTACTTTCAACATTTCATTACATTCGGTGGCTACCTGGTAGATATAGCAAGTAACGATAAGACTGCACTCACACCAGTTAACGTGTATAAATTGATTCAACTTGCAAATTATTTCATTTTGTGTGTTCATTTAAGTTAGATACGCATAAATGGTACGAGTACCATATATACGAAATTTATTTTAGATAGGCATATATCTTCAGGGACCTATTTAGGCACCATCTATCCATCTACTGAAATAAGATCGAATAAGGCCGAACACGGAAACGGTTTTCCCATTAAAAGTTTTTATCGACATTGTCCTGTTTTAATCACAAGCTTATTCATAAAGGGAAATTTTCGTGGCCATATACATATGGCTAACAGTAAACTAATATGCCTAAGCTCGGGATGACAAAATGGGCAAAATTCTGATGAAGTACAATAAGTACATTATTACAGGTATAATTAAACTATTTCGGGAAATATAAAATTAACTGCTCCTACAAATGAATACCTTCAAGGAATATTATGCCAACTCTGAAGTCCACAGGCTTACAGGAGAGGCATTTTACATAAACTTACAAAATTTATGAGAACGTCTTTAGTAACAAACCGACTACCGTTTTTTTTTCAAAATGTATGATTTTAAAGTTGGCTTAGTATACCTATGAGGTATTGAATTAGAAACTCTTTCTCAATATCAAATAAACAGTTCCCCGCGGGTTTACTAGCGTAATTCCCGATCCTGTAACTTCCCCAGAATAAAAAGTCTATTATCTATATATCTGTTCCAAGTCTTATCCAAATCCCTTTAGCAGTTTTTGTTGGAGAGAGTAACAAACATTCAAATATATACCTGGACAAACTATCGCAGTTATAATTTTATATTAATTGGATGTTCTGGAATTCTTTATAGTATATATTCTGTAGTGGTAGGACTCTTGGCAGAGTCCGCCTGGGGAAGTACCACACCTTTGCCAGTTATTCTACCGCCAAGCAGTAATGTGCAAACATTACTGTGTTCCGGTTTGAAGGGCAATGTTTCCAGAGAAATTACAGGGCTTAGAGATATAAGATCTTAGATCTCTGGGTGACGAGCGCAGTGCAGTGCTAGGTAACGATTTGGACTCTTCATGTTCCAATAGCTGCGTGTCACTGTGCTGTTATGTGTCAGGCATGTTGCTTACCATCAGGCACATGTCCTGACCGTCTCGTCACTCTTCATTTAAAAAAAAAAAAAAATATTCATATTAATATTCATTTATTCATAAATGTTATTTACATGTCAATTTATAGAATTACAATTAAGGATATACATAGGTAAATTAAATAATCAAATTACATAAATAAATTAAGCAAATAAAACTAAACAAATAATTAACCTAAATGCACAATCAAACTCAAAGGTCAAAATTAATAAATTAAAAAAAAAATGTACTACAGTAGTATACAGTCCTTAACTTTACAGTCAAAAAAATCCGTCAAGCTATAGAGTAACGAGATGAGCAGGACATGAGCCTGGTATGCCTGCCATATAACAGCACAGTGACACGCAGCTATTGGAACGAGAAGAGTCCAAATCATTACCTAGCACCTCACTGCGCTCGCCACCAGAGATCTAAGATATTATATATATCAACCCTGTAATATCTCTGGAAACATTGCCCTTCAAACCGGAACACATTTATTGCCTGGCGGTAGAATAACTGGCAATGGTGTGGTATTTCCCCAGGCGGTCTTTGCTAAGAGTCCTACCACTGTACTGTACCACTACTACATAGCCACATACATATATACCTACATGTAATTTTACATAAACCAAATACATCGTTTAAGAGTTTCCTTCTTTGCTATTTGTTCTGGTATACCTATGGATGATATTTTCAATAAAGTGTTACTGGTTTAGTCAAGGATATCTAATATAAAAATTCTTTACCACGACAACTTGGGGTTTCCCAATTGATTCCACAGAAATTTAGCTAAAACAGGTCTGCGGTTGGATTATTAAGAACGTTGAGTTTTATTTGGGTTTTGATGAAAATAACTAATTGTCTCGCGCAGTAGTACTGTGTTGTTAGGGTTTGCCAAGTCGCACGCCACACGTGCTCTCATCGATTGTAACTCGAATCGCAGCTGCCAGGGGACGCCAAAGAGTGTCGCTGTCCATTCACACGCGTCTATAATTAGAAGAAGGTGCGTGACCGGATCGCAGACGGTGAAGGCCGGTATATGACGAAAGGCCACCATAAACGACGGCTCCACAATACTCCACATGCCCGCAGTTCCGCTGGTCTACGGTATTAAACCATAAGTGCTCCTTTGTCTCGAATTTTACGATCAGAATATCATTCATTCATACGTCACTACCTTATTAGACGCTAGATTATCATGCAAAGTCTGGGCGGCGCTCTCTGTTTCCAATTTTGGATCTGAATGACAAATATAGGCGCTGATAGTTAGCAACATAGTAATGCAACATAATTGCTAAGAACGCTATCGTCTTAATAAGTAGAGACTTATAACTCAAACGAAATCTGTTATACTGTCGAGTCAAAAGAAATAACTACCTATAATTTAAAAACCTGACTGCGAAAAATCAACAGACAAAAAAACATTAAGTAAGTTATCATTATACTATGTAAGGACACTTGGGTGATTGAGACGAATCTAATGATGTATTAATTGTCAAAATCCATCAAGCCGTTTGGAAGATACGTGGAATAAAGAAATTTACAAACATACTAGATTTGCACCAAAAACATAACCCTTCTTTCAGTCGGGTAAAACATACAAGTTTTGTGTAACTACTGGTCTTTTCATCATAATCACCACACTTGTCCACTGCTGGACATAGGCTTTTCCAATAATACTTCAACCCATCCCGATCCGCGGCTTTACGCCAAGCCCCACCAGCCAATGAATATTTTGATGATGAGTCCTTACAAAAGCGATGATATTTCAATATCATGCTACCAGTGTATTTAACAACTAGATTTTTGCAAAGCATTTCACCTTTTATGATTCACATCCGTCTTTTCCAATTTTCCTCAGTCTCGTTTACCGCAACGTCGATTTACAAAAATAATTACTGGAAGCAACTACATCTTTCAAAAGCTCAAGGAGATTTCCTGCTAGCTAATATCATAACATGTTTGCAGCGATTTATGCATCAAATTAGAAGAAATCGTGTAGACTGATTCACGTCATGACTGCGTTGGTTTCGTATTCATGCCTTACCTTTTGATAGTGCCCTTAAAGGCATGTACACGATAGATAATTGTCACATTCATATAAGGGTCAGATTAAATTTTGCAGTTTAGGGCAATTCACGATTATATCCGGCGCAAAATGGACCTCGTGAAACCGAAACTGACACAATGACGTCATATGGATTAATTTGGACGATTCACACGTCATCTCGTAATGGATTGCACAGTACAATTATACTATGATTTGTTTAGGACATCCAAGGTCCATCTAAGCTTATTTGGTATTCAGCATGCTCTATAAGGAAAGAAATAAGCTCATATACCGGGAGAAAAAAATATAGACAAGTACAATCTTAACCATTAGATCTTATAATTGCCACTCTATTATTGTAGATCAGTAACCATGACGTACATTATAATTAAATTTATCGTCATACCATTTATAATTATCATATTTCAGAAAGAAGCCGATGACTTCCTTCGAGCGATTGATAAGAGCGTTCGAGGAATTCAATGATTTCTGTTCGATCGGCTCTTGCGAGAAAAACACTTTGACAAGATTGTGATTGCTCGTCCTGAGCAAGACTTGGGCCTGCTCATAACAGCAAACTGCCAAGAACCTATTTGAATATGAAGAGTTTAAATCATAGCCTAGCATTCCTCTGCGCTCGTCGCCTGACGATCAAGAAATAAGACAATTTATCTATTTGCCCTTTCGCCGATAGAATCTTCTTTTTGCAAACAAGTTTGAAAATAATAAGTTTAAAAGGAGTATCTATTTTTAAACATCTCTCCGGTCTGCAAAAACGACTTCAGCATCTTTGATATTGCAGCAATACTGCCGATTACCATCATACGGACCGTATGTTTATTGTCATTCAGTCTATATTCTGTAATACAAAGAATTATATGTAACTACCTGTGCCCGCGGTTTTACGCGCGTTTTAATTTATGCGCGTATTTGTTTATTTCGCGGAACCCTATTTATGTTTCTTAAATAAGAGTAGCCTAAGTTATGTATTAAAAGATCGGCTATATAGTAGTGAAGGCCCCGTCATAACCGATCTAACCGTTTCGGAGATTAGCTAGGCGGAAGAAAAAAGATAGACCAAATTAGTAAAAAAAAATGTTGGTATACGAGTAAGTACCATCTGTATCATCATATGTATGTAGTACATTTTTTTCTATATTACAAAAAAGATACTTCAATTTTATTTATTTGCATAGATGTACCTGGTTATGTTTGGTTTGAAAACACATGCTTTTATATACTTAATAATATTAATTTACTATTACTAAGTATTAATTTTTGTTCAATATAATATTTATTTTCGTAGGTAGAATAATATTAGCAAAGAGACATTGATCTAGCTTCTCATAAATTTGTTAGCGTTGTGTGATCCTAACGTTCTTATACGTTTTCATACTTGGGCCACTGAAAATACTTCTACCGAGGTAGGTATTTATGATCCATAGTTACTACTATTCTTTGTGGTGATTCGATACCTATATAGTACCTACTTACTACGAAGCTTTCCATCCCTTTGATCATCTCAAGAACTGTAAGTAGATTATATGCGTTTATTTTGTTGTAGCTTTTGATCAGATCAGATTTAACAAATTTATTTACAAGCGCGCTTTAAACATGTTTAACCGAACGTATCTCATGCAGGATCAATTTATTACAAACAAAATTTATGATTCGATTCATCGATTCCATGAAGTATTTTATCCGACTTAGTATTCAATTGAAACCGCTTGTTATTACCACGTGGAGTCTTGTATTCCCGTTGCACGCGTCATTTGAATAAGTAGTTATGTTAGTACTATTTAAAAATACTTACATATGTATTCAATCTGGCTAGACCATGATACCATGTGTATGCTAATAAGAAAACCCACAAATTATAGACGTTCAAAGGTTTGACTGGACTTAGAGCGCTGGTTTAACTGTAGCGCAGAGTAGAATTTGTGGGCACATTAATGCAACATGATAATGATATTAATAATTATGATTTGGGTGTTGGCACCAAATTGTAAAATAATAATACATTTCATAATTATTAAATATATATATAATAGTATTGTGTATCCAATAAGACATTCCAGACTTTGTTATAGTTTTAAGTAACGAGACAAAGCCACCACAAACCTGATGGTAAGCCACAAACCTATTCATAATAGCACTTCAGTGAGCTTGCCACGCAGATAGTTTATCACTTTGCCTTGTAATTTCTCTACAAACATTATTCTTCATGATGGAAATAATATTAGCACAAAGTTGCTTGGCGATTAAGTAACTGGCATAGGTACGTGTGATAGGTAATACCTAATACCCCAGGCGGATTTTACAATGAACTTACTACTACAAAATTCATACACCACATTTCGTTTTTTTTTATAATAGGTACTCGTATAGGGTATCACTTGATAATTTGCCCATTTGTGGTAATTCGATAATCTCTTTGCTCTGTAATTTCCCTAGAAACGTTGCTTTTTAAATTAGAACTCAGAAATGCTAGCAGCGTATTAGTCTGGCGGTTTAAAAAATTGGCAAAGGTGTGGTGCCCCATGCAGCCTCTGAAAAGAGGCCACCGCTTCATGCATGTTTCAAACATAAATAGCTATATTGAAAACACCTATTTCATTTCTTTAGCGAATAGGAAAGTTTAATAAGGATACTCGTTTCATAATGATGAATCCTGCTACACTTATTTATTTAATATTTTAAATAAAATTTGTTTTAACTTTCATATAAAAGCATAACTTCTCCCAATAACTACAAATCTTGAAAAAACGACATGAGTCGAGAAACAAGCTGCGAGATAGAAAATTGTGATCAATCTGAATAAATGGGATAAAAAGTAGCCTATATGTTCTTCCAGACAATAATCCTACCTTGCTCCGAATTTCATCCCGATCAAAATTACCTCAGTGGGATGGGACACACATGTTTTAGGAACAAATCAAATCATTCTTTATTTACACACACAAAGGTTAAAACAATATTCACAGTACACATATCATTTTACATAATAGAAGCAGGATTCTGGCTCAGCATAACCTCGATCAATAGTAAAATGGTTTTTACTATTGGTCTCGTTTTTTAACTGTTTTAAACTTTAAACTGTTAAAAACGAGACCAATTAAGCCTTAATATGCCATTTTTGTATCCTTGAGTTTTTTAACGTCATACCTACGTCTAAAAATTCCGTGAAGGATTTATCGTTAACCAAAAATTAGACAGCTTTTTGCCTCGAGAAAGTCTACGCCAAATGTTTGGAATACGCTGGACTATGTATGTACTCGTACCTACTCGTAAACGACCATAGTAATGAACCTCTAAAAATCCTCTAAATATTTTCATTTCTTGGTTTTCAGTTATCACTCAACGAATAAAAATTAATGGATAACCGTCCTGAAGAAAAAGACCTTGGACTAATCAGACACGCACCCAAGTTAAAGATCTAAAGGACAAACTTAATCTTAACGAGCCAATTGAACATGTTATTTATTAGGCGTAAAATTCTTCGGAGGATCTACCTAAATTGTTTGATTGTAACCAGATTGCAGTAAAGTATTTAGGTTACATGCATGTAGATGTTATCAGGCGCTTGCATAACTCCTTAGTAACCAATGAGCCGTGAACCAAATTGTCTGGAAACATAAAACAACCATATCGTAAATTGTTCTTAATTTAGTCTAGGTAAGATTGTTCCGTCTAGCTGGCTCCAGTGTTCTAATCGTTAATGTCGACTGCATTTACTTGCACAATAGTTTACTTGTGTTGCAGTAATTTACTGAAAGCGACGCTTGAATTATGTTCGGAGATTTTAATGCTGTAGATCGA
Source organism: Ectropis grisescens (assembly GCA_017562165.1). Taxonomy (NCBI): domain Eukaryota; kingdom Metazoa; phylum Arthropoda; class Insecta; order Lepidoptera; family Geometridae; genus Ectropis; species Ectropis grisescens. Next base: position 14,264,353 of record CM029787.1, on the reverse strand, counting down.
ATATTTGAAAGCTCCTTGGGGATAGAAAAACGGCAACAAAATGACATGGTGCAAGGCAAACGAAAGACAGAACAGGTTTTTATTAAACAAAAAACTAGATTTTGTTAATTACTTTTTCATTATTTGAAAATAGAATTTATGTAACCCGAACGTTTTATCGTTTACTAGCTGATCCGAGCCCTTTTCGTTGGGCCAAGAAAATATATAATTGATTGTGTGATTAAAATATAAAATTAACAAACAATATTTATTGTAGTAAAAAGCGCGGGATGCTTTTTAAAGATATTTTCTAAATGATTACTTTTCCCAATATCTGACACAAAAAGTAATCATAATAATTGCAACAAGCACCAGGGAGGCCTCCTTTTTACAATTTTTTTTTGTTTGTTTTATTCACTCTATCCTTAAAGTCCATATTTATTTATACTTTATAGTCGTAGATTACTGAAGTTCAGTAATCTGTGTTTATAGTTATTAGTTTTGTAAAAGCGTGTTTTTTAACATTAATTTATTGATGCATATGTACTTCCACCGAATTCGAAACAAAAGACGACTTAGAAATACGAGTATATGTATACAACGAGTACTAGGAGCTAGTACTAGCCGCGCCACGCGGTTTTACCCGCTTAGTTCCCGTTCCCGTTGATTTTCTGGGATATTCATATTCATTTATTCATACAGGAAGTACACGTCAATTTTACAGTGAAATTATATAAATATAAATTATAAGTTAGTACAATTACATGTTACAATAGGTAAATTCATAATCAATTTTAGCTAAATGTATAAAATTTCAGCTACCATAAAATAAATAAAATTATTTAGCAATTCATTTATATTGTGATTAAAATAATTATTTAATAAAATTTGGCCTCTGTGTTTTCCTAGATTATAATATAGGATTTATGTGTTACTAGCAGTGCCTCGTGGTTTTACTGGCGTAGTTCCCGTGCCCTTTATTTTTCCGAGTTAAGGCCAGGTAATTCTGTCAAAGTAGGCATTTAACGCTGTCTTGTTCTCGCGACCGTCACCGACCGCGGAATCGATGCCACAGTGCAGAAATAACATTAAAATATTGGACTATGTAATTTAAACTCATTTTTTGTTCAAGATTTGTTTATGTTTGTTTGTTTATGATAAGAGTTTTGTTGCTATATAAACGAAGAAACATTAAATTTATCTATACTCGTAGGTATACAAAACTCAACCTTTTCTTTTTTGGTCACACTATAAGTTGAGAACGGCTTTTCCAATTTTATGCATCTTTTTAAAATGTTTCCTAATAATTCACAAGTTCGTCAAAAATTTTAAAAAATGTGCTGAAACGTAATGAAAGGCCAGTAAAATATAAGGTTTTTTGGTCAACTTTGCACTAAATTTCTAAACCAATTTTTTTCTATGAGGTAAAGATCACTTACTGAGCATAAAATTACAAAATGCTCACAGATCCAGGTAGAGCTTCAAACGCCAATTGAAAAAAACTGTTTTAGCCGATATTTTGGAAACTATATATTTTGACAATAATTGTAGAAAATAAATTTTGCATCTTTTGTTGCTAGTAAACTTTTTTTGTAAAACTTACCGTTTACGATTTATAACCCATTTAATGATACGGTTGCGATGATGCCGATAATAGTGGATGAAAATGATGTGGTCTACGATGGAACTTGCTTCTCTAATAGAAACAAACACAGTGTACCTCGTAACCCCAAGGTTCGAACCTTCGACAAAAACCCACTCTGGCAATGCGTTTCACAGCTTAGTTGTTCTTATTACAAAAGTGGAAACCAAACTCTTCGTTCAACTCTTCAATCATGATGATGAACGGTGCTGTTTATTCGAGCAACGAGCAATATGATAGAATAACTTTAATTTAAAAACCCCGACTACAAAAAAAAAAACTACACGTAAAAAATATTACCTACTATCTAACGACACTTTGGCACGAATGAGACTAGTCTTAAAATATCTTAGTTACCAAAATCCATCCAGCCGTTTGGAAGATATGTGGAAATAAAAGTTTTACAAACATAAAGATACGCACGAAAAACATAACCCTTCTTCCATTCCGGTAAAAAGAGACATGTTTATGCTACTGGGAACAGAATTCACATCTTATTTTTTTACATTGTTATCATTAAATTTGACATAATAAATTGTAATCGGTAAGTTCGAAAAAAAAAAAAAAAAGTTTACTGGCAACAAAAGATGGGAAATTTTATTTTCTACAATAATAATAGGCTTTATAACTTTTTCGGAATATCGGCCAAATCGTTTTTTCGAGCTGGCGCTTGAAGCTCCACCTGAATTTGTTATTATTTTGTAATTTTATGCTCAGGAAATGATTCTAAACCTTATATAAAAAATACGAAGCGGAAATTTAGTACAGAGTTAAATTCTACAAGTAATTTTACTGCCTAAAAGGCTTCTTATCAAATTTGGTCGAGTGTCTAAATTTCATATTAAATAAGTTTTAAATGAACGAAGTTGGGTTTTTAGGGATTCGTAGACAAATTTTAAAATATACGTTATGTCTGTCCATCCGTATGTGACAGCCATTTTTCTCCGAAACTATAAGAAGTATACTATTAAAACTTGGTAAGTACATGTATTGTATTCTATGAACAATATTAACATTTTCATACAAAAAAAGAAAAAACAATAAATTTTGGTGGAGTCACCAACTTGGAAAAGAAATAAAAAAAAAATCTATCAAAACCATACGTGTATCTATGGATAGGTGTTCAAAAATTGTGTTGAAGTTCCTTGAATTTTTTTTCTAAACAGAATAGTTTGCGCAAGAGTCTCTTCCAAAGTGGTAAAATCTGGATGTGAGGACTTTTCTTCCAAGTACTAAGTACCTTACTACCAAAGAATTTACCTAACTTGATACCTAACTTGCATTTATATTAGGGGATTTACGCAGGGGATTTCTCCCCTCTCATTATTTCCTTATCCCGATCTCTGATTTGACGGACGAATATTTTACCGATACTTATCTATTTTCCATTGCATCCGCATTGAATTTTTTACTGATGTGTTATCGACGTCAGTTTTTTGAGACTGTAAGTTTTGAGAGTCTACAACATAAAGTAAACAGCGTACTAATTAGTATCAGCGTCTATTTGCAATTCCAATGAAAACGGTATCAAAAATCAAGATCATAGCGTGCTTCACTAGTAATACCTACTGATATTGTTATACTGTGGCACTATGATCGTAATATTTAAAATTTATTGGTTGTCAAAATTGCAAAATCATGCACAGGCCCGTCGTCCGTGAGCGCCGAAACGCGACTGAACCTGCCTGCCTGCCGAACGGCGCGCTATATATATGGTAGATATTAAAACATAGTGAATAACTGATACTTTTTATCAAGTCAAACTCTGCGAATGCATCTATAACTTTTTAGTGGCTTTCGTTGAGTATAAAAAATTAATAAAAAAATTCATTAGTTTAGTCATAAACTTGAAAAAACCTTTTGAAAAGAGGTAACTTTGGGATTTTTTTCTATTAAGTAAAATTCATTAAATCGTGTTATAGATCATGAATTGCACTAGATTAGATCCTTAACTAATACATATATTTTTTTCAGAGTTTAATACACAATTTTAAAGGTCTTAAAGTTGTTTTAAAAATTCAAAATTACGGCCCACACGCCCTTAAAGAGTGCCTATCTGTTTTTCCAGGCTTTAATCTGTGTTCCAAATTTCAGCCCGATCCATTCAAACAACGTGATTGCAACAAACATCAAAATATCCAAACATTGACATTTATACTATTGATGGGATTTTGAGAATAAAATTATTCATTAATTCTGTATCAAACAAAAAAGCACCCAAGTGCGAGTCTGACTCGCCCATGAAGGGGTCCGTAGCAGCAAGTTACATAATACATAAGTTCTTATAGTTCGTTGTAACTTTGACCAAGGTTTTAATAATAGTGTAAGTATTTATGACGTACTATAAAAAATGTAACTACCTATTTTCTTAAGTTTTATCAATCTCTTATTTTAGAAGTTACAGGAGGGGGCACATTTTACCACTTCGGAAGTGTCTCTCGCGCAAATTATTCAATGTAGAAAAATATGATATTAGACACTTCAATATTATTTTTAAAGACCTATTCATAGATACCCAATTACCCACACGTATGAGAATATTTTTAGAACTAAAGTTCTAAGTATGGGGCACCCCCCAAAACTTATAATAATATATATATTTGTGTAAAAATCTTAATGTGGTCCACAATATACATCTACTTACCAAGTTTCAACAGTATTGTTCTTATAGTTTTGGAAAAAAGTGGCTGTGACATACGGACAGACAGACAGACAGACATACGTGACGAATCTATAAGGGTTAAGTTTTCACGTTTTACGGGACCCTAAAACAATAGAAACTCCGTAACTGTGACAGTCATCCAGTCGACGTCATGCACGCATATCATCAAAGGGTCTCATTAGCAATCCAGTGACTGCCCTATGAGTCCATTGATTAAAATAGGCATCGCTGCGAGCGCACTGTCTGCGCGCACGGGGCAAGTAAGGGCACACGTCGCGGCAAAACCTTCGTTTTGCCGATACACAGTCAAAGGATCGCGCCTTGAATCCAGATGAGAACCGGCGCCGCGCCGGATCCCAAACAGGGTTGTCATATTCATGAGATTCCAAAAAAACGGCAGTAATTATTAACTTTATTTCAAACAAACATAAAATTAATCCAAAATAATTTTGCTATAAGTAAGCACCGGTCGCTGTGCACTACATTAATGGAAATTTACCATGGCTATCCACAATCGTAAAGTCATAAGATCGAATCTCGTCTGTATCTCTAGAGTACGTTTCCAATTGCAGATGTATGAGTTTAACTGGCCTTGAAGGTGTAAAAAGACATCTTTCAAGGATAGGTGTCATCCGCCAATCCGAACTTGGTCAGCGTGATGAATTATGACCTTGACTATCTCGCTATAAGCGATAAGGCCGCCATTTATGGCACTAGTTATAATTTATTTTATTTGCTATTGTTTTTTCATTATATATGTCTTTTGGTGTGTGTAGTAAAAAGTTTCTGTCTTTCTGCCTGTCTGCCTGTCTGTCTTGCCAAAGAAAGTCCCGAGTCCCGCCTCGTGAACATAAAGTGGGCTGCTTACGCTACCGTGGGTATTATAGTGAACAATGAACGTACCTAAGTCTGAGGATGTTGAAGGCTCCACCATATGACTACATTCAATTTTCCGTATTTTTGTTGTACTAAGTTAAGATAAAGGAAATATTGAAACATGGAGAGCCGTACACTCCTTTGCGGTACGCACTAAAAAGAATATGTGCAAGCGTTGAGTGCGGACCTTAGAACCGCAGACATGTATTTATTACTCATGGCATATTTCCCATAGTTATTTGGTGGTGCGTGTTCTCGACATTTCGATGAACTCGTAAATTTATGCTCCATGTTGACGAGTAAACTGAACCCGATCACAGTTATTTCATGCAATATGTTCACATTTGCATAGAACAATCGTGATAACTTAATACAAGGTTAAAATAAAGATTATTTCAATTTATTTTCTATTGTTTTAACAGTTAATTTATTCTGCATTTTATATTAAATTACATTTATTTATTTAGTCTAGGTACCTATCCAAAGAAACAAATGATTTACAAATAGCCAAGGTCAATTTTAATAACAAACTGCGAAATCTAGCAACCCTGATTCTACACCTACCGACTTCACACATATACTCAGCATATGCATAGCTAATTATTTAAAAACGTGCCGTGTAGTTTCGTCTCATGAGAGGATAACTTACATAATGTTTGAGATTTTTTGAAACAATGGATGCCGTTACTACACACGGCTGTTATGTTCACGTGATTATTCACTACAGCCGCCTGTTCTCTTGTTTAAATAAGTACTTACCTAAAAGTAAGCACATGTATATACATATATGGGTATCCTATATATTCGTTAATTTTAAGATAAAACGTAGTTGATATTAAAGCAACCCAAAACGAAATAAAAACGTAAAACAACGAACGACATGAATGATGAAAAGCAATTGAATTTTATTAATTAAATTTGTTACAAAACTTTTAAACTTTGATAATTGGAAAACTATAAAACAGAAAAAACTTTTACATATGAATAACAAACCTCGTTTTATCCCGATTTTTTTATCCTATTTCTGGGGACATCACGTTTTACTGCTGGTAACTCATAACTACAGATGAAAAATAAAACTATGAAATTAACTCCATACTAATCAATAAAGTAGGTAAGCTTGTTATTTTGCCATTCCTATTTATAGTTTTAGGTCATGGATGCATAGGTTCGGTTTCGAGTTCAATCTTCAATACGATAGGTACGTCGTCCGACTGTAAAATAAATTCACTGCAGTTAAATTAAGCTATTGATGGACTTTTATGGCCCCTAGAATAAATTAACACGAGTTATAGAAATGGGTCACGCATTGCAGCCAGCCTGAAATGTTTGTGTCATCGGGTTGGTAAATATATGGTAGGTACACAGTTACACACACCTACAGTTAAATGTTTGTGTGTTTTTTTTTTAATAAAGAGTGACGAGACGAGCTGGACATGTGCCTGGTGGTAAGCAACATGCCTGCCACATAACAGCACAGTGACACGCAGCTATTGGAACATGAGGAGTCCAAATCATTACCTAGGACTGTACTGCACTCGTCACCTAGAGATCTTAGATATTACATCTCTAAGCCCTGTAATTTCTCTGGAAACATTGCCCTTCAAACCAGAACACAGTAATATTTTTACATTAATGCTTGGCGATAGAATAACTGGCAAAGATGTGGTACTTCCCCAGGCGGACTCTGCTAGGAGTCCTACCACTACATAAAAACCATAAGAACCTAAATTTACATTTTAGCATTCTGCATTTTCAGGTATTAATATTTGATAGGTAGGAAATAGTTGCACATATTTTTTACCATTTGTTATACCTACCTGTAGAGTAGGTATAATTTACTATACAGTAGGTATAATTATACCTACTGTACAGGTAGGTATAATTTACCTTACAAATTTTTTTTTTTAACTATAATAGTTTCGCACTTGACCACCATCTCGCCTGATGTTAAGCGATGATGAGATCTACGATGGAGCGTGCTTACCTAGAAAAAACCGATTCACTCTCGATTTGAAGACACCAAGATTGTAACCATCAGGGAAAACCCATTCAGGCAACGCATTCCACAACCTAGACGTTCTTATCACAAACGTGGAATTAAATTAAATTCAAACTACCTTAACAACTACTACCTTGGAAAAATACTACAGAGGTATTTTTTCAAGTGCAAATTTACAATATTTTCATCACCACTGGCTTTAATGGTGAAAGAAAATCGAAAACTGAAGGAAGACAGAAAACCGAATGTTCCAAGAAAGATATTTTTCGAGGATGTGCGTCATCCGCCAACCCGCACTTGGCTTTAACTCTATTCTTGTGAGGGAAGCCCCCCAGTTCCAGCAATGGAAACATACAGTTGCAGGTCTGCATATGCTTATGATAATACTTTAAACAGACTTCAAAAAAAAGGAGAACGTGTTTATTTGTATGTATGTTACGCAATTGCACCGCTAATTGTGAACCGATTTTAGAGATTCTTCTTTGGTTTAGTCGGTAATAGTTCAGAGGTGGTCCCGTATAAATTTTATCGAAATAGGTGTATAGCGGTTTTAGAAAAAAAAACAGTTAAAATTTACCTCGATGACATAGTGATTACTTACTATTGAATATGGTGTAAGCCTGAATTTAATTTTAAATTGAAGTTGGTTTTTATTTTTTTGTAGAAAATAGATTATTAGCCAGCATATTTTATGGTCGTTACCTACTAATTAAATAACAAATATGCTAATTAAGTATAATTGATTAAAGTTGCAACGAAAGACCAAAGACAACATTTAAATGTTTGTCACTTATTGTTTGTTCGAGATATATAATACGATTAAACTCCACATGTACTCCAATGACAATTACGTAATAATTTACAAGACTGCTCAAGTGCGATATTTTAATAGTCCCTCAAAGACCGGAGGGCTTTATTTACTCAATTACAGATGATTTACGTGAAATTTCTTCCCTGGCGCCTCTGAAATTTCCAGTTGGACATGAATGATCACCAACTGTCTTCATGTAAGTGTGTGAAGTATCTGAACTAAACGAGCAATGTATCGTGAAATGATTCCACAAAATAAGATACGGAGCAGGAGTTCCTGGTGACATCACGCGTGGCGCCGCCACGCACCAATTGCCAGCAATTGTCTCGTGCTAGGACTACGACGCATGTAATTTACTACCCACCTAATGAAATCATTGCAAGTAAATAATTGTATTACACTTGGTATTGAGCAAAGGACACTGTCAACGAGTCAACCAACATTCTTCATTTGTTTACAACCGATCCCTTTGAGTGATTACTTTGTCTGGAGGTCGTTACTCTCATCAATCAAGACGTTTGCTTCAATTAGTTTCGAAAGCACCGATGCACTGCAATGTAATCCAATACCTTGTGACCGTATTGAAACTGACTCCTATTTATATTAACCATAGTTTAGAAATGTATTTTTATGGACAATGTCTCCGATTGAAAAATTTTATGCTAAACCTTCCGGTAGCTTTTTGGGCTCTCACCTAATCAATAGAAAATTATATATATCGTCCTACGTTTCATCCCTCAATCAAAACTCTCTGGTGTTAGCCAGACACAAAGCCATTGTTATTGTGACTCTAATTTCTGGCCATTCTCACTCGGATCCCGGGTCCAAGCCACCCTTTGTGTGTGGAACCACTGTGGATATGTTATGCCCAAACTTCAAAAATGGTATTAAAAGTTTGCTTATCTGAGCTATGTCATGACACATCTCTTTCATCTCTCCCTCAAAACTTGGCTAGTGTCGTTACGTTGTAAAATTTTGTGAATTCCGCGCGTAACGCTTTCAGGAATCCTTTATAGTGCGGACCAAAAATGAGTGGAATGCTGGCCATTGTCGTTGTTTCCTAAATAATAGAATCCGGGTTTCTTCAAGTCTAAGAGTGTATAGTGTATAGGTAGTCGTTTCATGGGTAGTAACAATACAACATTTGAATCTCGCGTATATAAATATTAGGATTCCCACTACCTAACACTATAGAAAATTTGCACAAATCTATCTAAAGCTTCGATATAAACCACGAGATGTCCCCTGAGCATCTTGTAATTGGCGAAGTATGCTGTGGTTCTCATTCTGGTACTTTACAAAGAATAGTGATAGGTAAAAACGTCCGTCGTTCACCGCTTCCTGCAATCGACTAGAACAGAAAGAGAGAGCTCACTCTTTCCAACGATGACTAAATTCCGTGCGCCTGAAGTATGGGATCTAATGGTTAATATCGATGATCTAAAGGCATATAAGCCAGCACCTACCACTCAATTTATTTCCAAACATGTCCGAAAAATTCTTGTCACCTGGTAACCATACTTATATAAGTACCTTCTCGGATGTCCCTTGATTAGATGGGCGCACGTGACATCCAATGGGTTAAATCATGATTAATTTAAACAGCGTTGGAGCATGCGTTTTACTTAAACTGATTGTTTACTCTAGTATTTGTCAAATAAGGTCCTTGGTATTAATAGAGTCATCTTCCTTATTGATACGTTTGCTTAGTTTTTAAACAATTATACACGGGTGTAATCACCATATCACATGGACCATTTCGTACATACGTTATTAGTAGGTTGATGTGTATTTGCCTGCTTGCCTCAGTTCTGGAGTGAAGACCGCGAATCGGCCAACTTAGTGTAGGACGCCCTGTGACTAGGTGGAGTGACGTTTACGAAAGGCTGGTGGCGGTTGGAAACGTCAAGCCGAGGATCGGACTGAGTTGCGTATTATTGGGCTGATCATGATGATTTTGTAGTGGTGGTCTTGGTAGAGTCCACCTGGGGAAGTACCACACCTTTGCCAGTTATTCTGCCGCCAAACAGTAATGTGCAAACATTGTTGTACACCGGTTTGAAGGGAAATGTTTCCATTGAAATTACAGGGCTTAGAAATATAACATCGTAGATCACTAGGCGACGAGCGTAGTGCAGTACTAGGTAATGATTTGGACTCTTCAAGTTCCAATAGCTGCGTGTCACTGTGCTGTTATGTGGCAGGCATGTTGCTTACCATCAGGCACATGTCCAGCTCGTCTCGTCGCTCTTTATAAAAAAAATGATATTTAGTATGTACCTACTTGCCTCAAAACACATTTCATACTCATAACATATTATTATACGCAGCTGAAGAATACCCAGATTTTAACTCAATAGACTATAGTATCTAGAGGCCATTCCAACACCGTAGTAACCGTACTCCAAACTTTTAACTTAGATAAGTCTCGAGGGCTAGAATTTTTTTTTTTCAATTAAAACCTCGTCCAACTAATACAAAAAACTAATTTATGATTCAGTAAAAGGTAAGCCATAGATTTTCAATCCTTATCTACGGTTGTCGCATGTCCCGCAGACCAGGGTTGCGTGGCTCGAGAACCTCCACGTGGTACACCCTGGGCATCACACAACAACTTACCTCGGTGGCACCTTGTTGTGTGATGCTGAATCGCGGCAGACGCTGGGAACTTCTACGCGCTCTCCTCACCCCCATGAGCAGTGCGTGTAGAGGTTGGGGAAGGGGACTGGAAGATTTAGGAAAGTTACTCGGCTGATATATCGACCAAGTAAAATTCCTAAGTCTTCCAGATGTCCTCCACGAGCACTCTGTTTGCTCAGTGGAAGGATAAGGGCCGCGATGCGGCCATAGAGGCAGAACCGCAACTATCCCTAGCCGCGGTGGTGAAAGCGGACCTCTCGCAGCCGATCATCTACGCCGTGAGAGGTGAGATGAAAGCCTCTCGACAGTGAGAGGTCGTGTGAGTTAGGAAGCGAGAGTTGGAAACCTCTCGCCCCTTAACTGAGGCGGAAGTGGAGGCCTAGGGATAGGCCTTCGAATTTTTCGCTTTGGAATTTTAAGACCTACCAAATCAAACCACAAAAAACAATTCTCTAACCTCTTTTTACCTCTTTTTAGGGTTCCGTGCCCAAAGAGTAAAAATTGGACCCTATTACTGAGTCTTCGCTGTCCATCCGTCCGTCCGTCTGTCACCAGGCTGTATCTCGAGAACGATGATAGTTAAACATTTGAAATTTTCACAGATGATGTATTTATATTGCCGCTATAACAACAAATACTAAAAATAAAATCAAATAAATATTAAGGATATCTCATACGACAAAGTCGATTTTTTTACCGTTTCTTACTCGGTACTAGTAAAGGCGACAAGTAGACGCTATAATTATTCACAGAATATTCAGTTTTATGTTATCTTTAAATATAATTAATTAAAATAAAACAAATAATTAAGGGGGCTCCCATACCATAAAAGACGTTTTCGCCGTTTACTTATTTGCTAATATGTAGTACGGAATCTTTCGTGCGCGAGTCCCACTCGCACTTAGCCGGTTTTTTACTTCCAGTACATACCAAAATTAGGTACGAGAACTTACGCGTACCTATAATAGTAGTTGTCTTGTGCAGTATGTGGTATGTGGTTTTTAAAAGCTTCTAAATATAAAACTTTATGACGAACTCAAACACCGACACATTTTTATTTTATGGAGCTTTTTCCCGGAACGTTTGCGTATTGATTTAAAACAATAAGGAAGGTAAAGGTAGATTACGACGACGTAAATATTGACTTTTATCGGAATTTGTAAATATATATAAATACCTACATACAATTTGATAAAAAATGTAAAATGTCCCTAATTACACCGTACTATTACATCAATACTTTCATTGATAGTTCAATCTTTAATTGATAGTTCATTCCTTCAGTTTTGAGGTTAGCATGATTTACTTAATAATAAATAATTAAACACTCAATCATTGAATAAAATAAAAGTGTCGCTATTTCACAATGCCACTGATAAATAGACAAGAATAAATAAAATTGGGTATTTTGGAATTTTTAAAATGATGACTAACGGCATTGTTATAAGTTAGTAGTGGTAGGACTCTTGCCAGAGTCCGCCTGGGGAAGTACCACACCTTTGCCAGTTATTCTACCGCCAAGCAGTAATGTGCAAACATTACTGTGTTCCGGTTTGAAGGGCAATGTTTCCAGAGAAATTACAGGGCTTAGAGATATAAGATCTTAGATCTCTGGGTGACGAGCGCAGTGCAGTGCTAGGTAATGATTTGGACTCTTCGTGTTCCAATAGCTGCGTGTCACTGTGCTGTTATGTGTCAGGCATGTTGCTTACCATCAGGCACATGTCCTGATCGTCTCGTCACTCCTTATTAAAAAAAAAAAAAAAAAAAAAAAAGTTATAATATTATGGTATCATAGTATCTAAACACGTGCTGGCGTTACGGTTACGCGAAGCGAAGCTTACGCGAGCTAAAAAGTTGTTAAATTTATAAGTCCAAATCGGTTTTTTTTTTTTTTTAATTCGACCATCCAAACCGGCTCCGAAAGAGCACAGCAGAGGGCAGCCGCGGAGAAAGCTGCAGCCAATCAAAGCGGCAGCCGAGGCACTATCACGGCCTTCGTGACTGCCTTCAACGCAGCAACAAGGAGCGTACTCCGAATCTCATCCCCTTCATCAACCCTTTTGACGTCAAAAACCCCCAAAGCAGCTTCACAGCAACAAATGAGCCGAACGAGAGCTGACATGGGACAGGTTGAACCGCCCCGCTATGTTACGGCTTCGGAGCCGCGGAGTCATGCACGTAACGCCTTCATCGAATTCATAGCCACACTGAGAGCGACACGACAAGTCAACCTCAAGACCTGCGAAAACATCATGCAGTCATATAGGCTAGGAAGTGAAAGCCTCTTAAAGGCGAAACTCGATGAGGCCGAAGCAGCCATTTACAATAATGTCACTTCCCGGGTCATCAAGGGAACCATGACAGGACAGTATATGGCAGCTTACAGTGCAGAAAATGGCTTCGTGACACTGAACGAGAAAGAGACAGAGCGCGCGGGAATGCCTGTTTACAAGTATGCGATACCACCAAACGACCCTATTGTAGTTACCGCCCGATGCACCAAAATTATGCTGGACGACAAGATCCTAGAGATGGCCAAGATTATCGAAGGGAACTCAAGTGTCACAGCGGGTTGGGAAAATTGGGAGGTACCGAGAATACAATGGGTCAATGGAGTTCCAGGATGTGGAAAGACAACATGGGTGATTAGGCACTTCGACGTGGACAAGGACGCTATCATCACCACAACAACTGAGGCAGCAAAGATCTAAGAGAAAAGCTATCGCACCGTATCGGAAACCTGGTCAAAACCAGGGTGCGAACCATGGCTTCTGCTCTGGTAAATGGTTTCGAAAAGAGAGTTTCAGTCGCCTCATGGTGGATGAAGCCCTCATGAACCATTTTGGAGCCATTGTAATGGTCTCACGGCTGTCTGGTGTTGGCGAAATTGTCCTCATCGGAGATGTCAATCAATTGCCTTATATCGATAGGGAAAATCTCTTCGAAATGAGGTATCACCGCCCGAACCTGGTAGCAAAGATCAGCCAGGAGTTGCTCTGCACACATCGAAACCCAATGGACGTCGCATATGCGCTGAGGGAAATATACTCCGGTATGTACTCCTCGGTGCCCCGTGTAAAGTCCCTAGAGCAGAGAAGGTATAAGGAGCGCAAATACCAACACCCAACCAAACACCCTCTTTTTAGTTCACACTCAAGAGGAGAAGGACACCCTGATAAACCAGGGTTATGGGTCAGGCACCGGGTCACGCATCCTTACCATCCATGAAGCTCAGGGACTGACATACGAGTCGGTAATCGTAATCAAAACTAAGGCAAACATGAAGCTGCACGAGAGCGTGCCCCATGCGGTCGTCGCAATCTCACGGCACACAAGGGACTTCACGTACTACGCTGACGACACCGACGACGCCATCGGTCGGTTCGTCCGGCGAGCGTTGGCTGCAACACTGAAGACCATCCGAGAGTTCAATTTGCAGATGGCCATCAAAGATAGAAATGCAGTCGTGGTGGAGGCGCTGAGCCGGGAGGAGGCGGCTTAGAAAATAAAATAGGCCTAGAATTAGAATGAAAATGTTCCCTACTCTATTTCCTTTTCTTCCTAATCCAAGATTCATGTAAAAGAAAACAAATGACAAAGGTCACGGACCCCGGAGTCTGTGGAGTTGCTAAATTTAAAAAAAAAAAAAAAAAAAAAAAAGTCCAAATCGGTTACGAAATTTTAGAAGCTTATGACGACAAAATAACTCAAACAGACAAACTTGTGTTTACTAATGATTGGTTATACGTTAGGAAGGTAAGGGGACCCGTAAACATATTCGCATTTTAACTTTTAACTACACCGGTGCCAACGAGAAATTATTTTCTATATAATAATAGGATAGAAATAAATACTATAGTATCCCACGGTCAACCCAAATGATAAAGGTCGCAAACCCCGGAGTATGGTGCATAAAGCATTAACAATGTTCCCACAGCTGGGATTCGGGGCCTTCTCTCGCAAGGAGAGAGTCAATGCCATTATCCATCACGCTGGCCCAGTGCGGGTTGGTGAAAGACACAGACTTCAAAAGATTCCAGGTACATGTCGGTTTCCTCACGATGTTTTCCTGCACCGTTATAAGCTAGCGGCATTACGCACATGACTTCGAAAAGACCGTGGTGCGGGTGTGGTTTTGAATCCGGAGTCTCCGGATCGGCAGTCGCCGTTCTCCCGACTAGACCAGCCGTAACTTACTAGACCAGTCTTAACTTCAGTATCTGGTAGAGTTGCTAAATTTAATTGAAAACAAAAATATTTCGCGCTTTCACCCACCTGTGTTATTGCACATCTACATATATCCATGTACAAAATTTCATCCAGATTCCTTCAGTGTTTCTTGCTTTAAAGAGTAACAAACTTTCGCATTTATAAAATCAATAGGTTTTTATGTGTAAAGATCCATGCACACAAAAGGTTATTTGCGTTAAATAGGTACAAGGTACTATAACCATCTGAATCCTCAAAATGGTAGCAACACCTTTCATAGGTACGTATAACGTATAAACATTAGAAACGGAATGACTTGTGTCGGGATCACTCCTTATTAAATGTAACGAGCAATTATAAAAGAGTTGCTGCTATAAAAATTTAGGTATCCAAAGATCGCCGTTTTGCGAAGGTACACATTTTTTCTCCTTTATCAATTTTAAAATGAAACTCTAACAAAACTAACGCTTTTGACGTTATAGAAACCGTATTTCATTATTATACAGTTATATGTCTAGTTTTCGGAAAACGTCTACTGAACACAGCACAGTAAGTATATCGCAGTAAAAGTCGTACTAACATAGGACTGTTGATCGATAGGATGTTATCGATGTAATATCGAAATATCGATATTAGTTTAGTATTTATATAGTTTGATACTAAAATGTAGCTATCGACATTCGTTATTTTTTTAGTTTATTTTAAGTATTTGCTTTTTATTCTAATACAAAGTGTTATTCTGTAGAACAAGAAAATATTTTAATCAGTTATGTAGAATATAAGAACATTTCATAAAACAACGAATAGTTTTAGACTTTTTTATGAAAAATATTGGTACGTAAAAATTAAAACGAAAATATCTTGATATTTCGAATTATCGATATTTCTTTTTCGATATACCAACCTCCGATGTTGATATATTTAAAACGTCGATACATCGAAAATCCGATATTAAAACAATTATTAACAAGCCTATACAACATAGTCATTTCAATTTCAGGTAGCCCAGGAGCGGAGACATCATCATCATCAGAAACTTTACTTCAGCATTTTGGAGATATCACGAAAATCTAAAATGAACTGATGAAGTACCCACCCATATTTAGGACTTTAGGTGCGGCATGCAGCACGCAGCAGCGTGTCGGATCAACGGGCATAATTCCTCCGTCTGTCCCGGAGACTTATCACGACCTAAATAAGATGCTCGCCTTCTGGGACAGCCTATGCTGGTTGAAGTCGAAGAAGAAAGTGTGAGTTACGCACAGTCTAATTGCGGAAAATGCGCAATGAAACGTAGATACTAACCAATCCATATATAGGTACAAGTTCTTTATCTAATTATTCTAATTCCCCATCGATATAAACCATCAGATGTAAAAAAATATTTTTTGATTTGTCCTACCAAACTTCAGGCGCACGGAATTATGCAATTATGTCATCGTTGGGAAGAGTGAGCTCACTCTTAGTAGAATGTTAATGCATTCTTCACGTTTCCACAGAGTCTTATTACTCCACAGTACTTCACATCCGCAAATATATGGAATATAACGAAGTACATTGGAAAATCTCTCAAAATTCCCGCCGTGCTGTTCAATAAAATTATTAATTATTAGAATCTTAGAATGAAAATAGAAATAGAAACGCCTGAAGTCGATTTAATTTTACCGATTTACCGAAAATCGGAAATGTTTGATAAAAAATAACTAAAACTTTACCACAGACTACAAATAGCTATGTCATCAGAAATCTGTCCTACGATTGGCTTCATATGTTTGCTAAAATGAAAATACGAAACAATATTGTTATATGATTGGTAGAAATAACTTTTAAGTTAAACTTGGCCAATAAGTGTTTAGTAAAAATGGAAACAAACCATGTGCTAACATGGCGATTTTTCACCCGTCTCTGAATGTCGTTTGATAATTATTGCGTGGCTGTTATGGACACAACGTTAAAATCGTGCAGAATATTTTCTTTTTGACATATTTTCTTTGTTTCATTCCCTGTAATTATATAGCGGAAATATGAGTGTCGACGCGTATGGACCGAGCTCTCAAACGCTCACGTTTTTGGACCCTGAAGAGGCTGATCTTATCGGAGCGGACACTCAGGGTCTGAATTCGAGTTTACGGACTTCACACTACCATCTCAAAGCCAAACACAGGCTTCTCAACATGACCATGGTCTTACAACTTCAAACCAGGTTTGCAGAAGTTTGTTTTATTTGTTGTTTGTTCTCCTAACCTATGAATGAATCATCTTTCATCTATTTATGTGATGTTTTGTGCAGGTTAACGGGTTAGGTCGTTTGGATCTGGGATCCAAGGTCTCCAGTGTTACGAATGCCATAGCGGAGCTGCAATTTGAGGAAGAAGATGAGGCATTGTATAGTAGCAAGGAATTGCCAGAACATGCCTGCAAGTACTGTGGCATCCACGATCCGTCTACTGTTGTCATGTGCAACATCTGTAGTAAATGGTGAGTCACAGGAATGTATCTATCTTAACATAAATTAACAACCAGCTAAAGAAAAACATATGCCAGACCTAAACATTTGTTGGAATAGGTACACAGATTATATTCATTGGTTTGTATTTGTTACTGATTATATTCTACACCAGAAATCTCGGAGTACATCTGTGTTTGTTTGTAATTTAATGGAAAAAAAGATTATCAAAAACTTATCTTTGCCATTGCTCAGTAACCATACTTTACAACCTATTTTTATGAATGTAAGTGTTGTAAGCAAAAAAACATTAATCATGTGATAACTGTCGCTGTAACAGAATCTTATTAGTACCAAGCAGCCAAACTGGAATTCTATGCAAATAAGCACACTATAAATTAAATGCAGCTGTTTCTGTGTATGTATGTCACTTTGGATTAAGTTTAGTTCCTTGAATTTAAATGAGACCATAAGAAAGATTGTGAACATATTTAATAGTAATGCACCTGTGATTGTATGGAGACCTACCTATTTAACTTTTATTTGGTTTAACTATAACTTCCCTATGAACTGGGCGTAATGATTTCAAGAATTTATCTACCTGCTAATTCAAGGGATACATTGTTCAAACAACTATTTTATCTGTATTGTGGAACTTACATTGTTTTGTTTATTGTTAACCATAAAAATTTATTTTTACTTACTTACATAACAAAGTGAAAATATTGGGTATGTTTTGGGCAGTAAAGTTTTGTAATATAATTAATATCATTACCATGAATATCTCTTTGGTCTCAAGTATTACTCCTGCTTTATAATAAATGCAAACATTTCGATTTTTGCTTGCTCTGCCCAATCACATCAGAACAGCTGAATGTATCTAATTGACGCTTTAAACATAGAAAGTATGAATAGCACAATTTATGTTACTTTTCATCATGGGAAATAACGGCAATGAGAACTACTCAGGTAAAACCTCGGGTTGCATCTAGTATTCATATAATTAGTAGTTGATGCCCTAGACTTACCTCTACCCCATCTTATCTCCAATGCTATTATATATTTAATTTATGATAAAAGAGCTGCACAGGCTGTTGTGCCTATGTCATACAGTGTAGAAATATCCACCTGTCCCATATGCTTAAAAAGTAAACTACAATTTTGGCAAAATAACTTCCTGGTAACTAATAAGTTGTTGTGTAAGTAACCATTTGTTTACCAGATGTGTTAAACAGTTACTGCAAGAATTTGTTCATATTGGACAAAAGGATAATGAAAGAATATCTATTTAATAGACAGTTACTTATATTTGTTTTTTCTACACTGCAAGGTATTATGCAGGCATATTAGCTAATGAGATCACCTGTCCATAAATGAATTAACAAATAATATACATATTTGTGTGTGAATTGTCCATCAATATTTATTTTATTATTTATTTGGACAGGTTCTGCAATGGGCGTGGGAATACCTCTGGTTCTCACATCATTAACCATTTGGTGCGTGCTAAGCATAAGGAAGCTGCCCTGCACAGAGACGGTCCCCTCGGGGAAACTTTGCTGGAGTGCTATTCATGCGGTGCTCGCAACGTCTTTGTGTTGGGTTTCATCCCTGCTAAAGCTGACTCGGTAGTTGTCCTGCTATGCCGGTAAGTACTGATTACTGTATAAATATATTTTTTTATTTTTTTTATTTAACGTCAACTGTCCCACTGCTGGGCAAAGGTCTCTCCCAATTCCCTCCACTTTATCCGGTATATATAGATAGATAATATAAAATAGATGATGATATCATTTTAAAATAAAATAAACAACAAATAAAAGTAGCCATTGGTGACCTTATTGCTTAAAGTGACCTCTTCCAGACTGTATGATGGAGATACAAAAATGGAAGGCCTGAATTAAATCTAGACTATTATTATTGGGCACATACTGGCACTAGCTGTATAAACTATAAGTGATAAGGCTGCCAATTAAAATGGTTACCTTATGCTTCGTTTGTATTTTTTTTTTCTTGGTTTTATAAAAGAGTTTTCTTATCTTAGAAGGATTTTGATAGCATTTTTCAATTTATTTGTAATTATCTTGTTATACACAATTTCAAAATTTGCTTTTTAATTTGTTGAGTATGTATCATTGTATGAACATCAGATGTGAAGAAATTAATAAATGCTGTTTCCCTTAAAAAAACACAGTTAAATAAACTATTCTGTGCATTTAAATATTGAATTTTCACAAAAATCTGACTTAATTGCCAATAAAATAAATATGTTAAGAGTATGTATAATAATATAATGTACAGGAAACCTTAAACAGGTAAAAGAATAGATTGACTGTGGAATTTGTGTAAAATTTTGCTCTGGATATTAAATTGATAGCACAACAATAGTAGTCATTAATATACAGTCTGAAATAGACTGGTTCAAAATCATGTCTGGTATTACACTTTGCTTGTTGGCCCTAAGTATAACATGAATGAGTGAAATAAACACACAAAGAGATTTTTCCTTGCTCTGCTATCGGCAATCATTGAGACTGCAGATGTAGATGTAGAAATGTAAACTTATATAATAACTAACTATATTGTGTGAAATAATTGTTATGGGATATCAATTTTTATCTCAATAAATAAATAAATAAATAACTAAAAAGTTTAGTATTTAACAGGCTGCACAGTGGATGGAGGTTTTAAAGCTGAGGATAGGGCTAAGTGGTGAGCCATGGGAGAAGCCCTATGTCCAGCAGTGGACTAAGGCAATATGTCACTACAGTGTAGCTACAGATACACTATACTATAACGCATGTCAGAACAACAATTTCGGACACCTAAATACAAGTCTAAAATTTTACATTTGTAATTATTTATTTATATTTATGTTTTGCTACAGCCAACCCTGTGCTGCTCAAAGCTCCCTGAAGGATATGAACTGGGATCAAGAACAATGGAAACCATTGATTGGTAAGTGACCCATAGGTTTGATATAACATAGCTAAACTTGACTCCCTACTGCATATAATGTACCTACTTTCAACAAGAAATGGATATTTGAACACATAATATCTGATCACAAAAAAAAAAAAATGGATAGAAAATAAACATTTGTCTTAGAGACAATCTTCTTAGCATTCCATGAATTCAACGTGCAGGTGCCGGGTCCATCGTGTGGCAGAGAGAGAAAACTCGAGTAGATCCCGGAAAAAAATCAAAGCGTAGTTGTTGCAAAGTTAAATATAAAATTAACACTACCTTGTTTTATGTTTACAGCTGACCGAGCCTTTCTATCTTGGCTGGTGAAAGTTCCATCCGAAGCGGAGCAAATGCGCGCTCGTCAGGTCAGTCTATTGCATATATATTACTACATTAATTATTATCTTGATGTACAATATTATTTTCTAGCATACAGTCATTCCGGGTAAGTTTGGACCACTTATGAGACTATTTATGGTAGTTGGTAAATAAAATGTATAGAACTACTACACAAAAAATGTTATTTATGTGACCTTTTGATGTTGTAAATACTAACTACATTAAAAAGTATACAAATTATATGTCATTCCTGAGATAGAGACAAAAATCTCCATGGTCCAAAGTTATATTGATTCTGGGGTATCATTGGACCAACATTTTTTCGCACCTTAAAAACCCCTTTTATCGCTTTTTTCTACTTTTTGGGTAACATTTGACCACGATAAATGCTTTTAGAATCATCAACTTGCTATTTCGAACAAAGTTTTACTGCCACAGATGAAAAAAACATACTGACAGGCTTGACAAAACGAAAGGCCCCAGGTTGGAGCAGACGACTGAGGAAGTTAATGAGGTGATTTTGTAATTGTAGGATAAAATAAACAAGTCAGTGTATTTTTTAGAAAAATCTATAATCATGTTTCTATGTATAATAAGTATGTATTTAAAACTATATATGTATTATATCAGCTATCTGGCCGCCATAGCACAAGCTTTGCTTAGTTTGGGGTCAGATGGTGTTGTGTGTGAATTGTCCACCAATATTTATTATTATTATTATTATTCACGTATATCTTTATTTCCTTAAGTCTAAGTTTTTACAATATTTATATAAAATAACATAAAACATTATAAAACCTAAACCTAGTTTGCCGCCAGCAGCGGGCAGGGCCCAAGCTACCGGTGGTTAGGGCTGCAGACTGAGGAACCTCCTGACGATGCGCGCTGTGTCGAGGATGACCGCCTTCTGCATCTGACCCTTAATCCAACCGTCTAGCGAAAGTCTCTTGAGATGTTGGTCGAGACTTTTCGCTACAAGGCCGTTTGCCGACACAACTATTGGGACTATGATCGTCGAATCAACATCCCACATGGCGGTAACCTCATGAGCCAAGTCAAGGTACTTGCTAAGCTTGTCCTTCTCAGCTTTCACGAGGTTCTCGTCATGTGGTATGGTGATATCGACGATCACAGCTCGACGCTGAGACCGGTCTACCAGCACGATATCAGGCTTATTGGCAACAATAGTCCTGTCCGTGATGATAGAGCGGTCCCAGTAGAGCAACGCACGACCATTCTCGAGAACTGGCAGAGGTGCGTACTTATAGTACGGCACCTCGGACTCGACAAGGCCGTGTCGAAGAGCAAGTTGCTGATGGATGATCCTGGCTACTAGGTTATGTCTGTGCAAGTACTCGCCGTTAGCAAGATGCGAACAACCGGAAATAACATGACGAAGAGATTCGCCTGGACGGCGGCATGCCCGACAAATGTCGACCGTACCGTCCTTCATTATGTCATCATCATCATCATCATCATCAGCCGCAAGACGTCCACTGCTGAACATAGGCCTCCCCCCTAGATTTCCACAACGATCGGTCCTGCGCAACCTGCAACCAGCGGTTTCCAGCGACCTTTGTGAGGTCATCTGTCCATCTAGTGGGAGGCCGTCCAACACGGCGTCTTCCGGTTCGTGGTCGCCACTCGAGAACCTTCATTATGTATTTCCGGTAATTGTTCGTCTTGATAACTTCGTCAGCAATTGCACAGGCAAAACCCTCGGTTTCACCGAAGAGGTCCCCGAAGCGTAGCCAGTTCACCGACGCGAGCAAATTCACATCGGGGCCCGTCAGGGCCCGATAGAACCGCCCGTGCAGCTCCTTGCTCTTCCATACTTCCTTGCGATCATCAGTGCTGAGCACCGATGGTTTGCGCCAGTTCTCGTTTGCCATTGAAAGAGGCGTGAAGCTTCTGTCAACTGCCACAACATCACGATGCATCCCGGACTCACTGTTGCGAAAATAATCCCTAAGACTGCATACCTCGCGGTTGTGAAGGTTCTTGGCATTTAAAAGCCTCGACCTCCACACTTCCGCGGGATATACAGCCTCATAACAGATGAGCGCGGTGTAGCATTCGGTGTGTTGTGAGCAGTTGACGGACCTTTCTGTCCAGGGCGTCGAGCTCAGTTCGAGTCCATCTCAGTATGCCAAGGAGTATATCAGCAGAGGCATTTTCAACCGTTGAAGGCTCGCACCTTGTTACCGCCTGACAGAAGACTTTTGAGTACTTTTGTCAGCCGGCACAAGAAGCGCTCCTTCACCGATTTCTTAATGTCATCTGCTGATATACCCAAAGACTGTGACATACCGAGATATTTAGGTCTCGTCTTCGGAGAGATCTGAGAGTTATAGTCTCGGAAAGTTGTAAATTCTCTGAATTTACTACTTTCCCTCGCTGTACATGCATGACCGCACATTTGTTCACACCGAACTCCATCTTGATGGCGTTACTAAAAACCTCCGTGGTTTTTAATAGCTCCAACAAGTCTTGGCGTTTCGGTGCAAAAGTTTGAGGTCGTCCATGTACAACAAATGAGATAACCTCACCTCCTCTACGAAGACGATAACCTAACTCTGAATCCTTCAGCAGAGTGCTGAGAGGATTCAGACTTAGGCAGAACCATAGGGGACTTAGACTGTCACCCTGAAAATGCCTCTTTCAATCCTAATCAAGTCCTCCGAAACAAAAGAGCTGTCGACGCTACCTGGTTGACGAAGGACTGTGACCCACTGTCCCATGCATTTGCTTAGAAAAGATTTTAGAGTTGGATTTATTTTGTACAACTCTAAAACCCTCTCTAGCCATGAATGGGGCACCGCATCATAGGCCTTCTTATAGTCAATCCAAGCAGCAGAGAGGGCTCCTTTGTTTCGTTTGACTTGTTGGCAAATGGTCGTGTCAATGAGGAGCAGCTCCTTAGTACCACGGGACCCAATCTTACATCCATTCTGAGAGGAGGCCAAAACGTTATTCGCGACAATATGCGCATTTATTTTGCTCTCAGAATGGATGTAAGCAGCTTGTAGATGGTAGGTAAGCACGTAATGGGTCTGTAGTTCTTCGGTTCCGTGGTACTACCAGACTTATGGAGCAGGAAGGTGACTCCGGTGGTCAAGAAACTGGGAAGAGAACCCGTCTCCAGGGCTTCTTGAATTGTGTTGCCAAACGTTCATGTGAGCACCGAAACCACTTTATTCAGAAGTTGTGCAATCCGTCCGGTCCAGGACTTTTCCAGTTCTGAGCCGTCCGGATAGCACAACTAACGTCTATGGAGTCGATTGTAATAGACTCCATGGGTTCGATAACCTCACATGCACGTTCGATAACACGCATCCAAGCTCTCCGTGTGCTGGACAGGCACCGACCAGATGCTGCGCCAGAAACTTTTCATAGCGCTGACATCCGGTAGCTGCGTGTCGTTCACACGTGGACTCGTAGTTCCCTCCCAGCTTCGGTACACCTTCCTTTGATCGCTCTGGAAGTCGCGATTTTGCCGATATCGATTCACACGCTCTCTGTAGCGGCCAATACGGTTTGCCCACGCATAAACTTTCTGCTTCAGATAGTCAATACGTTCCGTAACATTGGCAAGATAGTGCTGAGGACTGATACCAGTCCCAGCGAATGCCTGTGTTACGAAACGCATGACTCGGGGACGACTGTTCCCCTGTCTGAAGCAGATTAGCTTTGCAATAAGAACCCTGAATTTGCTGATACGCCGTTCTATTCGCACTTGCCATGCGGGTGCATCTCCGGCGGTTCGCGTTGTACGGTCAGTGTCTGGGAACTTGACACGTGCAACGCGACACGCCGCGATAGCACCACAGTACAGAATAGAATGAGTATCAGTCAAATCCTTGCTAGTTCCCAGGTAGGGCACTAGCAAAGTATTCAGGGCTCCCATCAATTATTATTATTGAGCATTATAAAAACGTTAGTTGTATCGCTTATATATTTATATAGGAACATACAAATTGAGATCAATCAGAAAAGACACATACATATTCAACAGTCAGAATCAACAGTCTTTATAACACTTGTACAAAAATCAACAATAAAAGCATCTTTATTTTATGTCCGCAATTACTCTCCCCATTCTAGGCATAAAAGTCATCTTGAATATAAAGTACGTTCCCGCGTCGTGTAATATCTTCATCCGCTATCGTCTTTTTTATCATCTTTAAATCGGTAATTTTAGTTATATCCGGATTTGCTGGCCATGTCCAGCCTCCATCAAACCTTTTATTTAAGCAGCTCAGCCATATTTCGTATGGCGATTGGCAGATTTTAGTGATGCGCCCTGGAAAAAGACTTCCTTCATCTTGAAACACGCAATATTTGTTTACGTCATATTGTTCTTCTTGGGTTTGAAGTTTGAGGAGTTGTCCTTTGTCTTGATGAACAATGTACTCTCCAGTAATTGTCCCACAAAAATGTTCTATCGGTAACCCTTCACCAGCATTCATTATACATTCATCAATCACTTCTACCTCAATATCATGCATTTGCACATGATTGTCGTCCCATTGCTCTATGTCATAAAGTTTAGATTTTTCGTTGGATATACGCTGGTTTCAGATGGAATTTCTCGTTTATTTTGTCGTATTTTAAAAGTTAGTTTTCTTCTTTGTCCTTTGTACTTTCAGTCTCTTGGTTTTCTTTGGAATTATGGGCATTTTGTTCTTGACACTCCTAGAATGTACTTTTTTCTCTGTTCTTCTAGATATGTATCTCTATTATTCTGATCTTCTTGGGTAATTTTAGCATTGCAGTCATCTGTTACCTCTACTTCATTTTCGGGGGATTGGTATATAGTCCACAATTGATTCCTCAATTCCGTCCAATTCGGAATCCAGGGTTTTCGGTTCATCGTGTACTTGAGCTGTTGTTACCATCAATGTAACAGATTCAGTTCGCGACTCTTCATCTTTTGACTCATGATTATTAGATTTCATCTTAGCCACTGCCTGACCACCTATTTCTATTACTTCTTTTTCTATCTTTGATTTCTTTGTAGTCTTTTTGTTTTTAGAACCTTTGGGCCTTCCTTTTTTTACAGGTTTTTCCTTTTTCTTCTCCTGCTCTTTCTGTCTATTCTTATAAAAGTTTTCCACTTCTTCAGCGGAAATTGACTTTCCTGCTTTAACAGGCAGCTGGAATTTCTTGTTTATTTTTATATTTAAGTCCGAAGTTCTTATTTCTTGCAAGTATTCCTTAAATGTTTCCCCAACAGTAGCTTGAATATCGCCAGTTGCATATGAAGGTAAAACTTGTAGAACTTCAATACGTGAGCATGGGAATATACCACATTTTCTGAATCCTGCTATCAAATTTATTCCTGCTGTAGATTCATTTAGTTGGAGTGCTGAATTTACAAGCTGGCAAAATACG
Organism: Ectropis grisescens; assembly: GCA_017562165.1. Lineage (NCBI taxonomy): Eukaryota > Metazoa > Arthropoda > Insecta > Lepidoptera > Geometridae > Ectropis > Ectropis grisescens. The sequence continues at coordinate 14,238,383 of CM029787.1, read as the reverse complement.
TTTTTTTGGTAATGCTCCAGCTTTCCTTCCACGTTGTGTTTGACGCCACTTGTTGAGCACTGTTCGCCAAGCTGATTTTAATGATGAAAAGTATCCTACGTCTAAAGGTTGTAGGAGATGCGTCGAATTTGGAATCAGACATATGAACTTTATATTGTGCTCTTCACAGATCTTTAGAGTTTTACACTTATATGTGCACTTAAATTGTCACATATAAGAATTTTTTTTCCTGTCTTTTGGTTGACAATTGGCACAAAATGATGTTCAAGCCATTCTTCAAAATGTCTGAATCTATCCACCCAGACTTTGAAACAGCCATTTTTGACGACTTCGGAGCATTAACAAGCCAGTCGGACCAACAATGTTTTCCTTTAAATATGAAAAATGGAGGAATGATGTCTCCAATAGCATTGCCAGCAAATACTATGGTAAAACAAGACTTACTTGAATTTTTCACCTGTTCTGGGTGGCGAGTGGAACGCCTAAATAAAAGCTTCTTTTTCCAGGATCGTCATGGAATCCGCTTTCATCCATATTATAAATGTTGTCAGGGCCCACGTCCTCCATCTCTTTTTCCAGCCTGTCGAAAATTCGTTTATCATTTCTTCATTTACTTGGGCTCGTTTTCTGGAGATCTTGTGAGCAATTTTTCTTTAATTGCTGGATGCCGTTCCATGAAAAGTTTTGCCCACTCGTAGCCAGGACTATTGCCTTTGAACACAGGAACCGTTTTGCCAATATTGTCCAAATATCTTTTGACAACATCTCTGAAATCTTGCAAGCCAATTGCTATACCCATATCACTAAGCGCAAGCAAGTGCTCCTGAAAATTATCTCTTCGTCCATCGTTAAGCAAGTAGGACGTCCTACTGGTTTGTTGTGTTTATTTTAAGTTTCAAATTAATAGTGCTTTTAGGTATTTTATACGTTTTGCATGTTTCTTTGGCTTAATGCACCAGACCTTATTTTATTTATGGCTTCTTCCAACATCTCTTGCGTGTAATTTGACACGGTGCCATATTTTCGAACACCTGGCTTTTTAACGCTTTTTTTTCGAGGCATAATTGCAACTGAAAAAATATGTATTTGTAGGTCATTGTCCAAAGTTACACTGAATTTATTTATGCTATTATTAATTAATGTGAGTAACATTGGACCGGTCCAATGTTACCCCAAATTCTTTGATATTTTGACTTCAACATAAAGTTTAGTCCTTATGAAATTAATAAACATAAATCAGTTAAAAACAAGCAATCTAATCATAAAGCAATAATTATAAGGCATGAAAATCCAAAAACTTACCGAATTATATATCAGAAACTCAAAATAATGATAATTAAACACACCGAATTTACTACAGCGTCTGCACGGCGAGAAAATACCAGCTGTTTGTTTAGGCACTTGACTTTTTTTGCCGGGAAAATTTCCTATTTTTGTTGTCTGTGGAGCCTATATTTTATGTTTGGATACATGCATTTTACTTAAACAAATTCGGAAACAGATAAAAATAATAAAAAGTGTTTGTTTGGGGTGTGGTCCAATGTTGTACCGCTGGTCTAATTTTACCCAGAATGACTGTACTTAAAATATTACTTATTGAATTAAGATTGTAAATATGAGAAATAATGTAATTTTAGTTAGTGGACACAGTATACAGCAGAAATATAGCCCAGTTCATTCTTGTCTGGCATTAACCATGTCATCTGATTACATGTAAATGTAATTTGTTGTTTCGGCACTGTGGCCTTGTTCTTCCTACTGTGTACGATAAAAAAAATTGAATTTATCTCAGAAATTTACAATATGTATATATTTTTTTTAAAGATGTTATTGTAAACAAGTAGTCCCCGCGGTTTTACCCGCGTAGTTCCCAGACCATTTATTTTATTGGGATAAAAAGTAGCCAGCCTATGTGTTTTTCCTGGCTATAATCTATTTATGCTCCAAATTTTAGCGCAAACCGTTCAGTAATTTTACGTGAAAGAGTAACAAAAATTCATCCATACTTGCAAACTTTCGCGTTTATAATGTATATGTAATGTATTAGTAGAATAACTTTGTAAGACATAAATCATTAATAACAACAGGAATTTCCTGCTGCTGTTTATTCCATAATTTATATAATTTGGTTCCAATATGATTTATCAGGTCTATTTATTGTCTTCATCTGGACCAATAACTCAGTGTATACTACTGATAAGCATTCAACTTCAACCACATATTGTCACTTTTGTCTGCAACTGATCAGAACAGATAAATTTGTAGATATTTTACTATCAATAAAATAAAGGGCACTCTGATATTAATTACTGCCGCTAACAACAATTCACCATGAGAATTAAAATCATTATTACTCAATTGAATATAAATAGAACGAGTAACTGATTAGGAGGAAGAGGAAAGTTCGATCAGTATAGAGTATTTATTTATTTATGTAAAGATATCATTATACATCTCGTCATAGTCTAAGGATAGTGAACTATAGGAGCTATCCTACTAATGTTATGAATGGGAAAGTTTGTAAGTATGGATGGATGGCTGGATGTTCATTACTCTTTCACATAAAAACTACTGAAGGGATTTGAATGAAATTTGGTACATTAATAGACAATGGTCTGGAATAACACAGTTAGTTAGCTAATCTATTTTTTATCCCGGAAAAACAACAGGGTCAGAAACTATGCTAACTAGATATATTTCATTTAAACGTGCTAAGCTCAGGACTTATTGGACCAATTTCAAATATTGTTTTTATTATGATATGTATTGTATGTGATCCCTGAGTCCTATATGCTATACATTATGTACGGGCTAGTAAAGACATAAGAATTTACAGTATTATCTTGCATTCTGCGCTTAAACCGACTTTTTTATTTAAATTACTACTATTTACATGGATTCGATATAGATATCTTTCGCCGAATCCTCCAACGAAATAATAATTTAGATCACGATTAGTCATATGTAATATTTTCAATATTAGTTCAAACCATATTTAAAAAGTATGTCAAATTAATTTGTTCTGTTTCAGGTGACGCCGCAGCAAATCGGCCGTCTAGAGGAGTTGTGGCGCGACAATGTTGACGCTACCTTTCAGGACCTGGAAAAACCTGGTGTAGATGAGGAACCCCATCAAGTACTACTTAGGTACAAATTGAGAATCTTTTTAGTGTTATTTTTACATTCAATTGTCAGTAATTTCTTCCTGGCAAGTTAGTTTGTAGGTTTAATGCAAAGTAACTGGTGCCCATTGGAAGAGATGCAATGGTACCTACCAACTACTGTACATGGGTCAATTATAGCACTAGAAACTTCCTTATCAAAACATGTAGGCACTTGAAAAGAAAAAGTTCCCCAACTTTCGAAATAAAGAGGCTTGAAACTGTCTAACGGAATACTTACGCCTAGGATTGGAACGCGTGTTGGTCGAAGCAGATCTCATGATTTTAATAATAATTATTGATTTGCAAAATAAAATACAGGAAAAAATTGTGTGATGGTACATATCAATTTGTTTTAGTATGAGTTATGTGTAAGGCTTAGTTTAGTTTAGCTCCCTTAGCTTCAAATCATACCTGAATTTTGAGATGAAGGATGCCACTATATTAATTTGACTTATTGATTTAGGTAATTAGCTCAACTTGTCTGCCGACCACTATATTATGAAACTAAAGGCTGTTTACTCATAGTATTTCCTCTGTTTCCAGATATGAAGATGGTTACCAATACCAGAACATCTTTGGTCCGCTGGTGAAACTCGAGGCTGACTACGATAAGCGTCTAAAGGAGTCGCAGACTCAAGAGGGTATCGAGGTGCGCTGGGACGTTGGCCTCAACAAGAAGACCATTGCTTACTTCACGCTCGCCAAAACAGATAGCGACATGAAGCTGATGCATGGGGATGAGCTTAGACTGAGGTATGTTATATCAAAAAAGTCAATTGACCGCAAAAACGTTTTTTTTACTTTACGCTATCTCGCCCGATGTTAAGCGAAGATGCAATCTGCGATGAAACATGCTTACACCACATCTGCAATACAATTCAGTATATGCTATAATATATTGATTTTTATTTTATTTTATATGTGACGGGACAAGCAAGACATGTGCCTGATGATAAGCAACATGCCTGCATGTATCAGCACAGTCTCACTGGTTTATTGGAACAAGAAGAGTCCATATCATTATCTTATCTCTAAGCCCCATAATTTCTTGGATATATGGATAATGGAAATAATTCCCTTCAAATTACTGCTCGGTAGAAAAACTTGATGGTGTGGCACTTCGCCAGGCTAACTTTGCAATGAGTCCTACCACTACTAAACAATATACTGTGCTTGCCAACTGAATGTAGATTAGATTAGTATGTTTAATAACTGCTCTTCAAAATGGAACATACTAGATTTATTAACCTGGTACTAGTAGGCTTTGATACAACATATAAACATACTTTTTGTGCAATTTTCCTCAATATTTTTAAACTGTTATTTTTCAGATACGTCGGCGAGCTACACAAGGCGTGGTCGGGCGTCGGTCACGTGATCAAGGTTCCCGACAACTACGGAGACGACGTTGGGCTCGAACTGAAGAGCGGAGCGAACGCCCCGCTCGACTGCACCTCCAACTTTGTCGTCGATTTCATCTGGAAGAGCACTTCGTTTGACAGGTCAGTGTTCATATTAATTAATACACAATTCCTTTCAGTTTTGTAGAAACGATAAATTTAACATAATTTTCCATGCTTCAAATTTGTTTTTTCATATAAATACAAACTCTTTACTTTTTTTGAACTTGAATGTTTCACACTTGACCGCCATCTAGTTAGATATTAGGCGACGATGCGGTCCACGATGAAGCGTGCTCACCTAGAAGAAACCGATTCACTCTCTACTTGAAGACACCAAGATTATAACCATCGGGGAAAATCCACTCAGGTAGCTCACAGACCAGACAGTTCCACAGACGTTCGTATCACAAAAATCACTTCTTAGCCAAGTTTAAAAAGTATTTTAGCTTCGAAAACCAGCTGACTTCTTAGAGACCACGGATATCGGGGATATGCCTTGAGGGCGTTCTGTACTTCTTGGCAAAATAAAACGATTACAATGAATCTGAAAACTTGTGGCATATCCCACTATCGATAAGTAAAATGTTACGTTCATGTATCCTATTTTAAAATAATTTTATCAAAGCAGAAGATTGCGTTCCGATCGGCGGCTACGTTGGCACGTTAGTGATGGGTTAATGAAGTTTGCTGATGTGAAATTTATTCGAACATTTATTCGGAAATTTACAACGACAATATTTGTTTCTACATTTTAATTAATTACCTTTTTCCATATTTTTTTACTTGTATTATGATTATTTTTTATAATGTATACAAAGAAATAATACTAGAGTGCTTGGATGTAATATCAATTTAACAACTGTTTACTAAGTTCAAATGAAAGTATTTACGGTACTTATATCTAAAAAAACTACTTTGAACCCTTTTGTCGGTCTATCTGTTTGTTCCGCTAATCTGGGAAACAGCTGGACCGAATATGACGGGAGTTTCACTACGAGATAGATCGTCTAAGAGTCAAAGGCATAAACTTTTTACGTTTTTTTACGTTTCTCTTACTTGAGGAAAATAATATGTTAATATTACTACTAGCCTAGATTGCCCCACTGCTGGGCAAATACCTGTCTTCCGGCCTTCCAGATAGTGCAATTTACGGCATTACGATTTGCGGCGCTCGACACTGAGATATAAGATATTTTACCTCCCTGCCCTATAATTTCTCTGTAAACATAGTCTTTCAAACCGGAACGCAGTGATGTTTACGTAAGCCTATATAGCTAAATCATCAGCTATCTTTGATTAAAAGTTCCTTAAAATTAGTCCAACCATTTCACAGATTAACCAGTACAAGCAGAAAAGCAAAAAAAAAAGTATGTGTGGTGTTTCAGGATGCAGCTGGCTCTGCGCAAGTTTGCGGTGGACGACTCGTCCGTGTCGGGGTACATCTACCGGCGGCTGCTCGGACACGAGGTGGAGGAGATGCTGTTCCGCGTCCACCTGCCCAAGCACTTCAGCGCGCCTGACCTGCCCGACCTCAACCGCTCGCAGGTATGTTTCACTTGTGAATACTGCTTTAGATTGAGTACTTTTTAGTAGGGGATAATGGTTTGGATCACCAATATGTTAATTCTAGTAATAAGAGTCAAACCCTGCCATTTGATATAGATATATTGAGAAAATAATATTTTGTCAAGAGAGGATTGTTGTGAAAAAATATGTAATCCGTCATTTTGTCACAGCTGCCAACATGTAATAATTTACGTCAAAAATAGCTAAGACGACACTTATTAAAAAAAACTATCTATCCATTCAGAAGCTACAATGCCATAGAACAGATAGACACAAACACTACATACTCAGACATGTCAAAGTATAACACAACTATAACAACTGCCCTATTTTTAACTCACATCGTAACAACGACGATGGTTGAAAAACAGTACACTAATTTACAATTATTATCAAAATGTATGTTGATTCTACAGTTTCAGCATCAGTACTTTTATATTTTAGGTATATGCGGTAAAACACGCGCTGCAGCGCCCCCTGTCGCTGATCCAAGGTCCGCCCGGCACCGGGAAGACGGTCACCTCGGCCACCATCGTGTACCAGCTCGTGAGGCAGAACGGAGGCCCCGTGCTCGTCTGCGCGCCCTCCAACACCGCCGTCGACCAGCTCACAGAGAAGATACACAAGACCGGCCTCAAAGTAGTCAGACTATGCGCCAAGTCCAGGGAAGCCATGGAATCAACTGTCTCCTTCTTAGCGCTTCACGAGCAAGCGCGCATCCTTGGTTCCAACGATAGCGAGCTCCGCAAACTCACCAGGTTGAAGGACGAAGCGGGGGAGTTATCGGCAGCAGACGAGAGGAGGTACCGAGCGCTCCGACGCGCCGCTGAAAGGAGACTTCTAGACGCAGCCGACGTCGTCTGCACCACCTGCGTGGGCGCGGGAGACCCTCGCGTCGCTCGTATGCGCTTCCAATCCATCCTCATCGACGAAGGCATGCAGTCCACCGAACCAGAATGCATGGTCCCGGTCGTACTCGGAGCGAGACAACTCATCCTCGTCGGAGACCACTGCCAGCTCGGACCCGTCGTCATGTGCAAGAAAGCGGCCAAAGCCGGCCTCAGTCAGAGTCTCTTCGAACGACTCGTCGTCCTCGGCATACGACCCTTCCGCTTGGAAGTACAATACCGCATGCATCCGGAGCTGTCGCGGTTCCCGTCAGACTTCTTCTATGAAGGCTCACCCAGAACGGAGTCAGTGCGGAAGAGCGTCGCCTTCATAAAATTGACTTCCCTGGCCGCGTCCCGATAGACCGATGTTCTTCTATGTGACCCAAGGACAGGAGGAGATCGCGGGTCTGTACCTCGTATCTGAATAGGACCGAAGCGGCCAACGTGGAGAAACTGACGACGCGGTTCTTGAAAGCGGGCGTGCGACCCGAACAGATCGGGATCATCACTCCTCACGAGGGTCAGCGCTCTTACTTGGTCCAACACATGCAGTACCAGGGCAGTCTCCACGCCAAGCTCTACCAGGAGATCGAAGTCGCCAGCGTCGACGCCTTCCAAGGCCGCGAAAAAGACATCATAATAATGTCTTGCGTGCGTTCCAACGAACACCAGGGAATAGGTTTCCTGAGCGACCCGCGTCGTCTCAACGTGGCTCTGACGCGCGCGAAATACGGCCTCATCGTCGTCGGCAACCCTAAAGTATTGAGCAAGCAACCGCTGTGGAACCATCTCCTCGCATTTTACAAGGAGCGGCGCGTGTTGACCGAAGGTCCGCTATCTAATTTGAAGGAATCGGCGATTCAGTTCGCGAAGCCGAAGAAGTTGGTGAACGCGGCGAATCCAGGATCTCATTTTATGTCGACGTCGATGTTTGATGCGCGGGAAGCGATGGTGCCGGGGTCTGTGTACGACCGCGCGCGGCCGCCGCGCGACCCGCTGGCGTACGTGGGGCCCGAGCGCGCGGGGGTGGGCCCGGTCCCTCCGGCCGCGTTCCCGACGCACCGCGCGGGGATGGCCCGCGCGCCCCGGCGTCGCCCGCCGCGTCTCTCGCAAGAGCCGCTGTCTCAGCAGCCGCCGCTCTCGTTGTCTCAGGGCGGTTCCCAGCCCGACTTCAGCCAGGAGTCGGCGGCGGCCGACGGGCCGTCGCAGCCGGACGGGCTGCTGTCGCAGGACTCCACGTATCAGGGCGGGTTCCGCGCGCGCTGCAGCCAGTACTGAGCCCGGGCCGGCCGCCCCGCCGGGGGATCCCGCACGTACTGACGAGACGCCGCGGCCGGCACGCCCGACCCGCAGTCCTCGACTCGGACACTTAGAACACGCGCGAAGCGTACTCGCGTAGATTTGACGCGTGATGAAATTTTAAATGTTATTACAGGGATAGAAATATTTATAGAACGTTCGACTTCCCAAACCTTGTGACTCTCAATTAACGGCAATAGGTATATTTCTATATGTATAACTTATCGACGCATAAAACACTCGGAATTAACGTTTCAAATCTATTCGACCTCTATAAAAATGTTACTATCCTTAAAACAGAACTCGTTAACGAATTCATCATGTTACGACTGCGAAACCTGTAGACATGCCTTGATAGCAGTCTGACTATTGTGATAAATGTTGGTATTGATGAAATGCCGGGACTCTTGATGAGTTAAAAAAATGTATTCTAATTTTAAAGTCATCAAAACTTTATTCACGAATTGAGAAAAAGCTAATTTTGGATTCTAGTAGCGTAGCTCTTTCCGCCTACTTTTATTGATCAGATCAATGAATTGTGATATTTTGCAAAAATTATGGTTGACTGTTTTGATACCCTTTTTTTTGTCAAAGTACCAGTTTCTTACCTCTATACATGTTCTAACTGTGTCAAGACATGTCTTTTTGTTTCTCTGTCACAAAACTAAAATTATCAGTGCAAGCGATGACACGACCTAAAATCGCATTTTAGATATTAATCTTATTTTTAGTTTATTTTAGAATTGCACCACTATTGTATGGTCATGTTTCATAGACATTTGACACTTATAGAATTTTTTTATTGCATAAAATGCAAAATTTATGAACAACCGAAACAGTCAGGGCTTTTTACCCATTTGGTTCTGTTTAACACTCAATGGAATTTTAATTCTTATAAATACCTCTGTGAGACGAGCGCAGTGAAGTCATGATGGTTTGGACTCTTCAAATTCAAATAGCCGCGAGGTTCTATTTTATGCTCAAATAGGTTGAATTATGAAATAATAATACATAATATACTACTATAGGTATCTAGATTAACTAGCTTTTTATATATATTTTAAAGTTTGTATTTCTCCCGAGTACATGTTGTACAACAATTTAACAATTTATCCTTTGTTATTTAGATTTTTTTTCAGTACAATAGTGGTGCAATTCAACAATTTAAATTCAATTTAGGCCAGTCAGTTATTAGAGTCTTAGAAATCTTAAAGTTTCCATGGTTTGTGTTTGTCATAGGGGATTTCAGGTGTTATTGTTATCAAAATCATTGCCTATAAATAAACAGTATCAGGTAAAATCCTTATTTTATCGTTTTCCATCATACATTTATTACAGAGTTACTCAACATAGACATAGATTTTCCAAACACAGGGTTGCATTAATTTATTAAAAGTCAATCTATTTAATCGGGAAAGTTCATATTCATTTTAATGGATTAACAGGTCACTCAGACTTTACATTATACAGTCAGTCGGTCGAGCACGACTTAAGTTTCACACGACTACAACGGCTTTGTTCAAAGAGAATGCGCGCGCGCGCATTTCGAATTATTGGTAATTAATTTTCTGAAACCATCTTACTTTTCATAGTAAAAGAGCTAATAGCATTGAATCTACTTATTTGTCTAATTAAATGATAAAATAATTGTGTTTTTGCAAGCTAAAATGGACTTAAAATTTACTTTTAAAGTTGTTACTGATTAAAACCATGTATTTGCCCGAGAATAAGCTGTTTTAAAAATATTATGGTACAAGGCACCATCCACGCCTTACATAACATATTTTGTTCATGTTTAAAGGTCTGTTGATGTTGATCAAGCTAAATGACGAATATTTTGTCAAATTATATCTATAAAACTGAAATATTTGTTATTGTGTGACTAGGCTTTTACATTTATCACTCCAAGGTCAAATGTGTTGTAAAACATGGAATTTATGTATTTCCACTTAAAATGAAGGGAACAAAGATTGTTGAGATGTAGGAATATAAACTCAGTACCATCATCTAATAAATGTAGTTTGGTGATCCTTTTTTCCTTTTGGTAATGGCTCATTTTACTTTTCATGAATTTCACCATAGCCCAAGTTAGTTGGTTGGCAAATCTATGTACAAACAGTTATTCTGAACTTTATAGACTTCCTTTCAAAGTCTTTTTTTTGGAAAAAATACTATATGTTCAAAAGAAACTACAGAGTTCTTAGTTTTATTTAATAACTGTGTTTAAAATACATTGTTTCATATAATTTATAAAACTTTTATTTACACAAAAAATATTTGTATTTACTACAGATTCTCAAACTCAAAATACAGTGTCATTAAACACTTGTTGATATATCATTGTATTAGTTTTCAGAAAACAAAGGCCTGTTTTGACAATTTGAGAAGTATCCTAGAATAAAATGCAACTTGGAACGCAACTGAAAAAAAAAAAACAAAAATGATAAATAATTACATACAGCGTTTTTGAAAACTTTGTATATTTTTTGGGTGTATTAAACAATAGAACAATAGTCTTTCTGAAATTTCAGAACTGACCTTTTCTTTTCTGATCTATGTACTGATATTCTACATACATTATTTTCCATTCAATGAATTTATAAATATCCAGAATGCATGTCAACTGAAAGTAATTATTATTGTGTCTATGATAGTTGAGCATCATCTTCAAAACGGCTATTACTATTTTCCAAAACACGTCCTTTCCTGTCTCTCTTCTACATACTTTGTTGTATGCTGAACTTACATTGTCATTGGTATAAAAATTTATAAACTTTTCTTTTATTGATGTTATGATATGATTGCTGTTGATCTATGGTGGAAAATCAATAAAGATGTCGTTAATATAACTCGATTGTTTCAATTTTCCCGGAATCTCAGTGTTGCTTTAGTGTTTCAGTTATCCAATGTGGATACTCTGAAATCACTATTCATACACACATCGTATATACCTTCGGTAAGACAAGGGAATAGTTGTCAATACTTTTTAACTTAGTTTACATTATTGGAGCAAGAGCATTCCAAAGGTGTAGGTACAGTATTAGCACAGTATAAAGAAATTTTAGTAGACTGTGGTATTAGTATGGATATGGTATACTAGTAGCGCCCCGTGGTTTTACCCGCGTAGAACCCACCCCCTGTACCGACCTACCGTACTACTTACCTGTGCCTACATAGCATCAATCTACTAACTTTTTGACCTGTCTGGCACCGACTTCAAATAGATGAGTGAGTAGCGCTTATAATAATGATTTTAGTTTATTTTTCGCTTTTGAGTGCCTATGCCTATTTGTGGTTTTGAAGTCGGTTTAATTTTTTGGACGAAAATATTTTGACCCTTTTTAGTGCAAATCAAGTTTTTATTATTCCATTTACTCAGTTTCGTATTGACAGAATCGAGTTTTATAACTTTTGTGAAATCTACAACTACCTACGTCATCCAGAAAATTGTACGCAAATTTTAGTTTATGGTTCATATTTCAAAAACCGCCCGACCGATTTCGATAAGATTTGTATGGGACCATTCGGGAAGCAGGGCGGCCGGGAACTAGGGAGGGGCCTTTTATTTTGTGGACCTATCATGAGAAGGTTTGCCCTTAGTCGCCACGCTGGGCATGCGGGTTGGCGACCGCAGAAGCGCAACTTTTTGTATCGGTGACGCTGCTGCCCGTCACCGGCTGGGATTTAAATTGCGCCGTTATTTGGATGGTTTAACCGCCATCTGCCGGTTCCCCATTTGTGGGCTCTCACCACAGGCAGGGGGGGACCGATGCCACATTCTACGCCCGGGCACCAGGGCTGTTTATATGACGCCGCTACAATGGCGGTCCAAATCCAAGACCGGCGGACGAAACATATTCCCCTACATCGAGGCGTGAGACATCATCATCATCAGCCTGTACTTGTCCACTGCTGGACATAGGCCTCTCCCAAGATACGCCACTCAGCCCGATCCTGGAGGACTTGCAGTGGATGCTGGACAGCTTAGCTAAAGCTTCTCAACGCATCGGCCTCCGGATGAATTTGGATAAAACCAAAGTCATGTGCAACGAGTTCGTTGCTCCGGGACCGATTGCCGTTAGTGGAACCACTCTTGAAATTGTACAGAAATACGTTTACCTAGGGCAGACGCTCGAACTAGGTAGAGGTAATTTTGAGAGTGAGGCTATGAGAAGAATACAGTTGGGCTGGGCAGCATTTGGAAAACTTCGTCGAGTCTTCTCGTCACCCATCCCACAAAGTCTCAAGACTAAAATGTACAATCAGTGCGTCCTACCCGTTATGACCTACGGTGCTGAAACGTGGACACTAACAGTCAAAATGGTCCGTAAGCTCAGAGTCGCCCAGCGAGCTATGGAAAGAGCTATGCTTGAGTTTCTCTGAGGATTGCATTCGCAATGAAGTAATTCGTCAGAGAACTAAAGTGACCGACATAGCTCACCGTATTAGTAAGCTGAAGTGGCAGTGGGCCGGACACATCTGTCGCAGACCTGATAACCGTTGGGGTAATCGGGTTCTGGAGTGGAGACCGCGAATCGGTAAACGTAGTGTGTGGGACGCCCTGAGACTAGATGGAGTGAC